>MKYO02000272.1:0-13042 GCA_002013955.2 Citrus medica
GAGGGGCGTCCGTGTGCCATAAATAGGCCGCGGGCATAGACGCGCCCAAAAGTAAGTGCCCGAAGGTCAGGGCGCCAAAGCCCCCCCGCGGAAAAAATGCCCAAAAAACGGGTGGGCTATAGTGTTGGGGGGTGGGGCTGGCGAAGTTCATCCGCCGGACTTGGAATGGGGTGAGACTTTGCGAGGGCCCTCCATGTGCCAAAAATAAGCTGTGGGCACAGCCGCGCCCTAAAATAAGCGACCGAAGGTTGGGGCGCCAAAGCTGCCCTGCGGAAAAATGCCCAAAAAACGGGTGGGCTATAGCCTTGGGGGGTGGGGCTGGCGAAGTTCGTCCGCCGGACTCGGAATGGGGCGAGACTTTGCGACGGGCCTCCATGTACCAAAAATAGGCAGCATGAACAGCCGTACCCAAAAATAAGCGCCCTAAGGTCGGGGCGCCAAAGCCCCCCTGCGGAAAAATGCCCAACAACCGGGTGGGCTATTGCCTTGGGTGAGGCAGGCGAAGTTCGTCCGCCGGACTCGGAATGGGGCTAGACTTTGCGAGGGGCCTCTGTGTGGCAAAAATAGGCAGTGGGAACAGCCGTACCCATAAATAAGCACCCGAAGGTCGGGGCACCCAAGCCCCCCTGCGGAAAAATGCCCAAAAAACGGGTGGGCTATAGCCTTGGGGGGTGGGGCTGGGGCTGGCGAAGTTCGTCCGCCGGACTCGGAATGTGGCGAGACCTTGAGAGGCATCTCCGTGTGCCAAAAATAGGCCGTGGGCACTGCCGCACCCAAAAATAAGTGCCCGAAGGTCGGGGCTCCAAAGTCCCCCTGCGGAAAAATGCCCAAAAAACTGGTGGGCTATGGCCTTGGGTGGTAGGGCAGGCGAAGTTCGTCCGCCGGACTGGGAATGGGGCGAGACTTTGCGAGGGGCCTCCATGTGCCAAAAATAGGCCACGGGCACGGCCGCGCCCAAAAATAAGCGCCCGAAGGTCGGGGCGCCAATTCCCCCCCGCTGAAAAATGCCCAAAAAACGGGTGGCCTACAGCCTTGGGGGGTGGGGCTGCCGAAGTTTGTCCCCCAGACTGGGAATGGTGCGAGACTTTGCGAGGGGCCTCCATGTGCCAAAAATTGGCTACGGGCACATCCGCGCCCAAAAATAAGTGCCCGAAGGTCGGGGCGCCAATTCCCCCCCGCTGAAAAATGCCCAAAAAACGGGTGGCCTACAGCCTTGGGGGGTGGGGCTGGCGAAATTCGTCCGCCGGACTCGGAATGGGGCGAGACTTTGCGAGGGGCTTCCGTGTGCCAAAAATAGGCCGCGGCCGCGGCCGCGCCAAAATAAGCGCCCGAAGGTTGTGGCGCCAAAGCCCCCCTGTACAAAAATGCCCCAAAACCGGTTGGGCAATCACCTTCGGGGGTGGGGCTGGCGAAGTTCGTCCACCGGACTCGAAATGGTGCGAGACTTTGTGAGGGGCCTCCTTGTCCCAAAAATAGGCCACGGCCACAGCCGAGCCCAAAAATAAGTGCCCAAAGGTCAGGGCGCCAGAGTCCCCCCGGGGAAAAATGCCCAAAAAACGGGCGGGCTATAGCCTTGGGGGGTGGGGCTTCCGAAGTTTGTCCGCCGGACTCGGAATGGGGTGAGACTTTACGAGGGGCGTCCGTGTGCCATAAATAGGACGCGGGCATAGACGCGCCCAAAAATAAGTGCCCGAAGGTCAGGGCGCCATAGCCCCCCCGCGGAAAAATGCCCAAAAAACGGGTGGGCTATAGCGTTGGGGGGTGGGGCTGGCGAAGTTCATCCGCCGGACTTGGAATGGGGCGAGACTTTGCGAGGGCCCTCCGTGTGCCAAAAATAAGCTGCGGGCACAGCCACGCCCTAAAATAAGCGCCCGAAGGTTGCGGCGCCAAAGCTGCCCTGCGGGAAAATGCCCAAAAAACGGGTGGGCTATAGCCTTGGGGGGTGGGGCTGGCGAAGTTCGTCCGCCGGACTCGGAATGGGGCTAGACTTTGCGAGGGGCCTCCGTGTGCCAAAAATAGGTAGTGGGAACAGCCGCACCCATAAATAAGAACCCGAAGGTCGGGGCGCCAAAGCCCCCCAGCAGAACAATGCCCAAAAAACGGGTGGGCCTCCATTTGCCAAAAATAGGCAGTGGGAACAGCCGCACCCATAAATAAGAACCCGAAGTTCGGGGCGCCAAAGCCCCCCAGCAGAACAATGCCCAAAAAACGAGTGGGCTATAGCCTTGGGGGTGGGGCCGGCGAAGTTCATCCGCCGGACTCGGAATGGGGCGAGACTTTGCGAGGGGCCTCCGTGTGCCAAAAATAGGTAGTGGGAACAGCCGCACCCATAAATAAGAACCCGAAGTTCGGGGCGCCAAAGCCCCCCAGCAGAACAATGCCCAAAAAACGAGTGGGCTATAGCCTTGGGGGTGGGGCCGGCGAAGTTCATCCGCCGGACTCGGAATGGGGCGAGACTTTGCGAGGGGCCTCCGTGTGCCAAAAATAGGTAGTGGGAACAGCCGCACCCATAAATAAGAACCCGAAGTTCGGGGCGCCAAAGCCCCCCAGCAGAACAATGCCCAAAAAACGAGTGGGCTATAGCCTTGGGGGTGGGGCCGGCGAAGTTCATCCGCCGGACTCGGAATGGGGCGAGACTTTGCGAGGGGCCTCCGTGTGCCAAAAATAGGTAGTGGGAACAGCCGCACCCATAAATAAGAACCCGAAGTTCGGGGCGCCAAAGCCCCCCAGCAGAACAATGCCCAAAAAACGAGTGGGCTATAGCCTTGGGGGTGGGGCCGGCGAAGTTCATCCGCCGGACTCGGAATGGGGCGAGACTTTGCGAGGGGCCTCCGTGTGCCAAAAATAGGTAGTGGGAACAGCCGCACCCATAAATAAGAACCCGAAGTTCGGGGCGCCAAAGCCCCCCAGCAGAACAATGCCCAAAAAACGAGTGGGCTATAGCCTTGGGGGTGGGGCCGGCGAAGTTCATCCGCCGGACTCGGAATGGGGCGAGACTTTGCGAGGGGCCTCCGTGTGCCAAAAATAGGTAGTGGGAACAGCCGCACCCATAAATAAGAACCCGAAGTTCGGGGCGCCAAAGCCCCCCAGCAGAACAATGCCCAAAAAACGAGTGGGCTATAGCCTTGGGGGTGGGGCCGGCGAAGTTCATCCGCCGGACTCGGAATGGGGCGAGACTTTGCGAGGGGCCTCCGTGTGCCAAAAATAGGTAGTGGGAACAGCCGCACCCATAAATAAGAACCCGAAGTTCGGGGCGCCAAAGCCCCCCAGCAGAACAATGCCCAAAAAACGAGTGGGCTATAGCCTTGGGGGTGGGGCCGGCGAAGTTCATCCGCCGGACTCGGAATGGGGTGAGACTTTGCGAGGGGCCTCCGTGTATCAAAACTAGGCCGCAGGCACAAATGTGCCCAAAAATAAGTGCCCGAAGGTTGGGGCGCCAAAGCCCCCTTGCGGAAAAATGCCCAAAAAACGGGTGGGCTATAGCCTTGGGGGGTGGGGCTGGCGAAGTTCGTCCGCCGGACTCGGAATGGGGCGAGACTTTGTGAGGGGCCTCCGTGTACCAAAACTAAGCCGCGGGCACAAACGTGCCCAAAAATAAGTTCCCGAAGGTTGGGCCGCCAAAGCCCCCCTGCAGAAAGATGCCCAAAAAACGTGTGGGCTATAGCCTTGGGGGGTGGGGCTGGCGAAGTTCCTCCGCCGGACTCGGAATGGGACGAAACTTTGCGAGGGGCCTCCGTGAGCTAAAAATAGACCGCGGGCACAGCCGCGCCCAAAAATAAGCGCCCGACGGTCGGGGCGTCAAAGCCCCCGGCGGAAAAATGCCCAAAAAACGGGTGGGCTATAGCCTTGGGGGGTGGGGCTGGCGAAGTTCGTCCGTCAGACTCGTAATAGGGTGAGACTTTGCGGGCGGCCTCCGTGTGCCAAAACTACACCGCGAGCACAAACGTGCAGAAAAATAAGTGCCCGAAGGTTGGGGCTCCAAAGCCCCCCTACGGAAAAATGCCCAAAAAACGGGTGGGCTATAACCTTGGGGGGTGGGGCTGGCGAAGCTCATCCACCGGACTCAGAATGGGACGAGACTTTGCGAGGGGCCTCCGTATGCCAAAAATAGGCCGTGGTCATGGCCGTACGCAAAACTAAGCGCCCGAAGGTTGGGGCGCCAAAGCCCCCCTGCGGAAAAAGGCCCAAAAAACGGGTGGGCTATAGCCTTGGGGGGTGGGGCTGGCGAAGTTCCTCCGCCGGACTCGGAATGGGACGAAACTTTGCGACGGGCCTCCGTGAGCTAGAAATAGACCATGGGAACAGCCGCGCCAAAAAATAAGCGCCCGACGGTCGGGGCGTCAAAGCCCCCTGTGGAAAAATGCCCAAAAAACGGGTGGGCTATAGCCTTGGGGGGTGGGGCTGGCGAAGTTCCTCCGCCGGACTCGGAATGGGACGAAACTTTGCGACGGGCCTCCGTGAGCTAGAAATAGACCATGGGAACAGCCGCGCCAAAAAATAAGCGCCCGACGGTCGGGGCGTCAAAGCCCCCTGTGGAAAAATGCCCAAAAAACGGGTGGGCTATAGCCTTGGGGGGGTGGGGCTGGCGAAGTTCGTCCGTCAGACTCGTAATGGGGTGAGACTTTGCGAGGGGCCTCCGTGTGCCAAAACTACACCGCATGCACAAACGTGCAGAAAAATAAGTGCCCGAAGGTTGGGGCTCCAAAGCCCCCCTACGGAAAAATGCCCAAAAAACGGGTGGGCTATAACCTTGGGGGGTGGGGCTGGCGAAGCTCGTCCACCGGACTCAGAATGAGACGAGACTTTGCGAGGGGTCTCCGTATGCCAAAATTAGGCCGTGGTCATGGCCGTACGCAAAAATAAGCACCCGAAGGTTGGGGCGCCAAAGCCCCCCTGCGGAAAAATGCCCAAAAAACAGGTGGCCTATAGCCTTGGGGGGTGGGGCTGGCGAAGTTCGTCCGCCGGACTCGGAATGGGGCGAGACTTTGTGAGGGGCCTCCGTGTACCAAAACTAGGCCGCGGGCACAAACGTGCCCNGGGTGGGCCATAGCCTTGGGGGGTGGGGCTGGCGAAGTTCGTCCGCCGGACTCGGAATGGGGCGAGACTTTGTGAGGGGCCTCCGTGTACCAAAACTAGGCCGCGGGCACAAACGTGCCCAAAAATAAGTGCCCGAAGGTTGGGGCGCCAAAGCCCCCCTGCGGAAAGATGCCCAAAAAACAGGTGGGCTATAGCCTTGGGGGGTGGGGCTGGCGAAGTTCGTCCGTCAGACTCGTAATAGGGTGAGACTTTGCGAGGGGCCTCCGTGTGCCAAAACTACACCGCAGGCATAAACGTGCAGAAAAATAAGTGCCCGAAGGTTGGGGCTCCAAACCCCCCTGCGGAAAAATGCCCAAAAAACGGGTGGGCTATAACCTTGGGTGGTGGGGCTGGCGAAGCTCGTCCACCGAACTCAGAATGGGGAGAGACTTTACGAGGGGCCTCTGTGTACCAAAAATAGGCCGTGGTCACGGCCGTCCGCAAAAATAAGCGCCCGAAGGTTGGGGCGCCAAACCCCCCTGCGGAAAAATGCCCAAAAAACGGGTGGGCTATAGTCGTGGGGGCTGGGGCTGGCGAAGTTCGTCCGTCAGAGTTGTAATGGGGTGAGACATTACGAGGGACCTCCGTGTGCCAAAACTAGGCCGCGGGCACAAACGTGCCCAAAAATAAGTGCCCGAAGGTTGGGGCGCCAAAGCCCCCCTGCGGAAAAATGCCCAAAAAACGGGTGGGCTATAGCCTTGGGGGGTGGGGCTGGCGAAGTTCGTCCGTCAGAGTCGTAATGGGGTTAGACTTTACGAGGGGCCTCCGTTTGCCAAAAATAGGCTACGGGCACAGCCGCGCCCGAAAATAAGCCCCCGAAGGTCGGGGCGCCAAAGTCCCCCAGCCAAAAAATGCCCAAAAAACGGGTGGGCTATAGCCTCGGGGGGTGGGGCTGGCAGAGTTCGTCCGCCGGACTCGGAATTGGGTGAGACTTTGTGAGGTGCCTCCGTGTGCCAAAGATAGGCCGCGGGCGCAGCCGCGCCCCAAAATAAGCACCCGAAGGTCGGGGCGCCAAAGCCCCCCTGCAGAAAAATGCCGAAAAAACGGGTGCGCTATTTCCTTGGGGGTTGGGGCTGGCGAAGTTCGTCTTCCAGACTCGGAATGGGGCGAGACTTTGTGATGGGCCTGCGTGTGCTAAAACTAGGCCACGGGCGCAGCTGCACCCGAAGGTCGGGGCGACAAAGCCCCCCTGCGGAAAATGCCCAAAAAACGGGTGGGCTATAACCTTGGGTGGTGGGGCTGGCGAAGCTCGTCCACCGAACTCAGAATGGGGAGAGACTTTGCGAGGGGCCTCTGTGTACCAAAAATAGGCCGTGGTCACGGCCGTCCGCAAAAATAAGCGCCCGAAGGTTGGGGCGCCAAACCCCCCTGCGGAAAAATGCCCAAAAAACGGGTGGGCTATAGTCGTGGGGGGTGGGGCTGGCGAAGTTCGTCTGTCAGAGTCGTAATGGGGTGAGACATTACGAGGGACCTCCGTGTGCCAAAACTAGGCCGCGGGCACAAACGTGCCGAAAAATAAGCGCCCGAAGGTTTCGGCGCCAAAGCCCCCCTGCGGAAAAATGCCCAAAAAACGGGTGGGCTATAGTCGTGGGGGGTGGGGCTGGCGAAGTTCGTCTGTCAGAGTCGTAATGGGGTGAGACTTTACGAGGGGCCTCCGTGTGCCAAAAATAGGTCGCGGGCACAGCCACGCCTAAAAATAAGCACCCAAAGGTCGGGGTGCCAGAGCCCCCCTGCAAAAAATTTCCCAAAAAACGGGTGGGCTATAGCCTTGGGAGGTGGGGCTGTCGATGTTCATCCACCGGACTCGGAATGGGGCGAGGCTTTACGAGGGGCCTTCGTGTCCCAAAAATAGGCCGCGGGAACAGCCGCGCCAGAAAATAAGCGCCCGATGGTCGGGGCGCCAAAGCCCCCCTACAGAAAAGAGCCCAAAAATTGGGTGGGCTATAGCTTTGAGGGGTGGGGCGGGCGAAGTTCATCCGCCGGACTCGGAATGGGGAGACACTTGCGAGGGGCCTCCATGTGCCAAAAATAGGCCCCGGGCACAGCCGTGCCCAAGAATAAGCGCCCTATGGTCGGGGCGCCAAAGCCTCCCCGCAGAAAAATGCACAAAAAACGGGTGGGCTATAGCCTTGGGGGTGGGGCAGGTGAAGTTTGTCCGCCGGACCCGGAATGGGTTGAGACTTTACGAGGGGGCTCCATGTGCCAAAAATAGGCCGCGGACAAACCCCCGCCCAAAAATAAGAACCCGAAGGTCGGGGCACCAAAGCCCCCCTGCGGAAAAATGCACAAAAAACGGGTGGGCTATAGCCTTGGGGGGTGGGGCTGGCGAAGTTCGTCCGACGGACTCGGAATGGGGCGAGACTTTGTGAGGGGCCTCCGTGTGCCAAAATAAGGCCGCGGGCACAGCGGCGCCGATAATAAGTACCCGAAGGTCGGGGCGCCAAAGCCCCCCTGCGGAAAAATGCCCAAAAAACGGGTGGGCTATAGCCTTGGGGGATGGGGCTGGCGAAGTTCGTCCGCCGGACTCGGAATTGGGTGAAACTTTGCGAGGGGCCTCCGGGTGCCAAAAATAGGCCGCGGACACAGCCGCGCCCGAAGGTTGGGGTGCCAAAGCCCCCCTGCCGAAAAATGCCCAAAAAACGGGTGGGCTATAGCCTTGGGGGGTGGGGCTGGCCAAGTTCGTCCGCCAGACTCGGAATGGGTTGAGACTTTAAGAGGGGCCTCCGTGTGCCAAATATAGGCCGCGGGCACAGCCACATCCAAAAAATAAGCGCCAGAAGGTCGGGGCGACAAAAACCCCCCTGCGGAAAATGCCCAAAAAACGGGTGGGCTATATAGCCTTGCGGGGGGGGGCTGGCGAAATTCGTCCGCCGGACTCGGAATGGGGCGAGACTTTGCAAGGGGCCTCCGTGTGCCAAAAATAGGTCGCGGGCACAGCCACGCCTAAAAATAAGCACCCAAAGGTCGGGGCGCCAGAGCCCCCCTGCGGAAAATTTCCCAAAAAACAGGTGGGCTATAGCCTTGGGAGGTGGGGCTGTCGATGTTCATCCGCCGGACTCGGAATGGGGCGAGGCTTTACGAGGGGCCTTCGTGTCCCAAAAATAGGCCGCGGGATTAGCCGCGCCAGAAAATAAGCGCCCGATGGTCGGGGCGCCAAAGCCCCCCAACAGAAAAGAGCCCAAAAAATGGGTGGGCTATAGCTTTGAGGGGTGGGGCGGGCGAAGTTAATCCGCCGGACTCGGAATGGGAAGACACTTGCGAGGGGCCTCCATATGCCAAAAATAGGCCCCGGGCACAGCCGTGCCCAAGAATAAGCACCCTATGGTCGGGGCGCCAAAGCCTCCCCGCAGAAAAATGCACAAAAAACGGGTGGGCTATAGCCTTGGGGGGTGGGGCAGGTGAAGTTTGTCCGCCGGGCCCGGAATGGGCTGAGACTTTGCGAGGGGGCTCCATGTGCCAAAAATAGGCCGTGGACACACCCCCGCCCAAAAATAAGCACCCGAAGGTCGGGGCACCAAAGCCCCCCTGCGGAAAAATGCACAAAAAACGGGTGGGCTATAGCCTTGGGGGGTGGGGCTGGCGAAGTTCGTCCGACGGACTCGGAATGGGGCGAGACTTTGCGAGGGGCCTCCGTGTGCCAAAATAAGGCCGCGGGCACAGCGGCGCCGATAATAAGTACCCGAAGGTCGGGGTGCCAAAGCCCCCCTGCGGAAAAATGCCCAAAAAACGGGTGGGCTATAGCCTTGGGGGATGGGGCTGGCGAAGTTCGTCCGCCGGACTCGGAATTGGGTGAAACTTTGCGAGGGGCCTCCGGGTGCCAAAAATAGGCCGCGGACACAGCCGCGCCCGAAGGTTGGGGTGCCAAAGCCCCCCTGCCGAAAAATGCCCAAAAAACGGGTGGGCTATAGCCTTGGGGGGTGGGGCTGGCCAAGTTCGTCCGCCAGACTCGGAATGGGTTGAGACTTTAAGAGGGGCCTCCGTGTGCCAAATATAGGCCGCGGGCACAGCCACATCCAAAAAATAAGCGCCAGAAGGTCGGGGTGACAAAGCCCCCCTGCGGAAAATGCCCAAAAAACGGGTGGGCTATATAGCCTTGGGGGGTGGGGCTGGCGAAATTTGTCCGCCGGACTCGTAATGGGGCGAGACTTTGCAAGGGGCCTCCGTGTGCCAAAAATAGGTCGTGGGCACAGCCACGCCTAAAAATAAGCACCCAAAGGTCGGGGCGCCAGAGCCCCCCTGCGGAAAATTTCCCAAAAAACGGGTGGGCTATAGCTTTGAGGTGCTGGTGGCGAAGTTTGTCCGCCGGACTCGGAATGGGGCGGAGAGTTTACGAGGGGCCTTCGTGTGCCAAAAATAGGCCGCGGGCGTAGCCGCGCCCCAAAATAAGCGCCCGAAGGTCTGGGCGCCAAAGCCCCCCTGCGGAAAAAAGCCCAAAAAACGGGTGGGCTATACCTTGGGTGGCGGGGCTGGCGAAGTTCGTCTGCCAGACTCCGAATGGGGGAGACTTTGCGAGGGTCCTCCGTGTGCCAAAAATTGGCCGCGGCCACCACCGCGCCCAAAAATAAGCACCCGAAGGTCGGGGTACCAAAGCCCCCCGCGGAAAAATGCCCAAAAAATGGGTGGGCTATAGCCTTGGGGGGTGGGGTCGCGAAGTTCGTCCGCCGGACTCGGAATTCGGTGAGACTTTGTGAGGGGGGTCCGTGTGCCAAAAATAGGCCACGGGCAGAGCCGCGCCCGAAAATAAGCGCCCGAAGGTCGAGGCGCCAAAGTCCCCCCGCCGAAAAATGACCAAAAAACGGATGGGCTATAGCCTTGGGGGGTGGGGCTGGCGAAGTTCGTCCGTCGGACTCCGAATGGGGTGAGACTTTTTGAGGGGCCTCCATGTGCCAAAAACAGGCCACGGACACAGCCGAACCCAAAAATAAGCACCCGAAGGTTGGGGCGCCAAAGCCCCCCTGCGGAAAAATGCCCAAAAAATGGGTGGGCTAAAGCCTTGGGAGGTGGGGCTGCCGAAGTTTCTCAGCCGGACTTGGAATGGGCCAGGACTTTGCGAGGGGCCTCTCTGCCAAAAATAGGCTGCGGGCACAACCGCGTCCAAAAATATGCGCCCGAAGGTCACGGTGCCAAAGCCCAGCTGCGGAAAAATGCCCAAAAAACGGGAGAGCTATAGCCTTGGGGGGTGGGGCTGGCGAAGTTCATCCACATGACGCAGAATGGGGTGAGACTTTAAGAGGGGTCTCCGTGTGCCAAATATAGGCCGCGGGCAAAGCCGCACCAGAAAATAAGAGCCCGAAGGTCGGGGCGACAAAGCCCCCCTGCAGAAAAATGCCCAAAAAATGGGTGGGCTATAGCTTCGAGGGGTGCTGCTGGCGAAGTTCGTCCGCCGGACTCGAAATGGGGCGGAGAGTTTATGAGGGGCCTCCGTGTGCCAAAAATAGGCCGCGGGCGTAGCCGCCCCCCAAAATAAGCGCCCGAAGGTCGGGGCGCCAAAGCCCCCCTCCGGAAAAATGCCCAAAAAACGGGTGGGCTATACCTTGGGTGGCGGGGCTGGCGAAGTTCGTCCGCCAGACTCCGAATAGGGCGAGACTTTGCGAGGGTCCTCTGTGTACCAAAAATTGGCCGCGGTCACAGCCGCGCCCAAAAATAAGCACCTGAAGGTCGGGGTACCAAAGCCCCCCGCAGAAAATTGCCCAAAAAACGGGCGGGCTATAGCCTTGGGGGGTGGGGCTGGTGAAGTTTGTCTGCCGGACTCCGAATGGGGTGAAAATTTATGAGGGGCCTCCGTGTGCCAAAAACAGGCCGTGGAAACTACGGCACCCAAAAATAAGCACCCGAAGGTTGGGGCGCCAAAGCCCCCCTGCGGAAAAATGCCCAAAAAACGGGCGGGCTATTGCCTTGGGGGGTGGGGTCGCGAAGTTCATCCGCCGGACTCGGAATTTGGTGAGACATTGTGAGTGGCCTCCGTGTACCAAAAATAGGCCACGGGCAGAGCCGCACCCGAAGGTCGGGGCGCCAAAGTCGCCTTGCCGAAAAATGCCCAAAAAACGGGTGGGCTATAGCCTTGGGGGGTGGGGCTGGCGAAGTTCGTCCGCCGGACTCCGAATGGGGTGAGACTTTTCGAGGGGCCTCCGTGTGCCAAAAACAGGCCACGGACACAGCCGAGCCCAAAAATAAGCACCCGAAGGTTGGGGCGCCGAAGCCCCCCTGCGGAAAAATGCCCAAAATACGGGTGGGCTATNTGCCGAAAAATGCCCAAAAAACGGGTGGGCTATAGCCTTGGGGGGTGGGGCTGGCGAAGTTCGTCCGCCGGACTCCGAATGGGGTGAGACTTTTCGAGGGGCCTCCGTGTGCCAAAAACAGGCCACGGACACAGCCGAGCCCAAAAATAAGCACCCGAAGGTTGGGGCGCCGAAGCCCCCCTGCGGAAAAATGCCCAAAATACGGGTGGGCTATTGCCCTGGGGGGCGGGGCTAGCGAAGTTCGTCCGCCGGACTCGGAATGGGGCGAGACTTTGCGAGGGGCCTCCGTGTGCCAAAAATAGGCCACGGGCACAGCGGCACCAATAATAAGTGCCCAAAGGTCGGGGCGCCAAACCCCCGCTGCGGAAAAATGCCCAAAAAATGGGTGGGCTATAGCCTTGGGGGGTGGGGTCGTGAAGTTCGTCTACCAGACTCGGAATTCGGTGAGACTTTGTGAGGGGCCTCCGTGTGCCATAAATAGGCCGCGGGCAGAGCCGCGCCCGAATGTCAGGGTGGCAAAGCCCCCCTGCCGTAAAATGCCCAAAAAACGGGTGGGCTATAGCCTTGGGGGGTGGGGCTGGCGAAGTTCGTCCGCCGGACTCCGAATGGGGTGAGACTTTTTGAGGGGCCTCCGTGTGCCAAAAATAGGCCACGGACACAGCCGAGTCCAAAAATAACCGCCCGTAGGTCGGGGCGCCAAAGCCCCTTTGCGGAAAAATGCGCAAAAAACGGGTGGCCTATAGCCTTGGGGGGGCTGGCGAAGTTCGTCCGCCGGACTCCGAATGGGACGAGACTTTGCGAGGGGCCTCCGTGTACCAAAAATAGGCCGCGGGCACAGCCACGCCCAAAAATAAGCGCCCGAAGGTGTCGGCGCCAAAGCCCCGCGGCGGAAAAATGCCCAAAAAATTAGGAATCTTAAACTGCATGGAGATGAGGACGAAGCAGCAGATTTGCAGGAGCGATATAATGACTACCTCATCCGACATGATAGGCCAAGAGAGGTCACTTATTTGGACACTCCAGATATCGACAGGTGGAGAAATGAACTCGAAGATATGGCCAACTGGCTAGACCTTCAGGACTGGCCACAGCCAGAACAAAATCCACAACCAGACAACCTTGACGACCCAATTTGGCCCAATATGGAAGCAGACATGGATGCAGCATCAGAGGAACGATGGAANCGGGGCGCCAACCCCCCCTGCGGAAAAATGTCCAAAAACTGGGTGGGCCATAGCCTTGGGGGGTGCGGCTGGCGAAGTTCGTCCGCTGGACTCGGAATGAGGCGAGACTTTGTGAGGGGCCTCCGTGAGCCAAAAATAGGCTGCAGGCACAGCCACGCCCAAAAATAAGCGCCTGACGGTTGGGACGCCAAAGCCCCCCTGCGGTAAAATGCCACAGCCTTGGTTGGTGGGGCCGGCGAAGTTTGTCCGCCGGACTCAGAATGGGGCCAGACTTTGCAAGGACCCTCCATGTGCCAAAAATAGCCCGTGAACACAGCCGCGCCCAAAAATAAGCGCCCGAAGGTCTGAGTGCCAAAGCCACCCTGCGGAAAAATGCCCAAAAAACGGGAGGGCTATAGGCTTGGGGGGGGGGGCTGGCGAAGTTCGTCCGCCGGACCCGGAATGGGGAGAGACTTTGCGAGGGCCCACCATGTGCCAAAAATAGGCCTTGGGCACAGCCGCATCCAAAAATAAGTGCCCGAAGATCGGGGCGCCAAAGCCCCC
>MKYO02000272.1:24853-40995 GCA_002013955.2 Citrus medica
CGGACACAGTCGTACCCAAAAATAAGCGGCCGAAGGTCGCGGCGCCAAAGCCCACCTGCGGAAAAATGCCCAAAAAACGGGAGGGCTATAGCCTTGGGGGGTGAGCCTGGCGAAGTTCGTCCGCCAGACATGGAATGGGGCGAGACTTTGCGAGGGGCCTCCGTGTGCCAAAAATAGGCCGTGGGCACAGCCGCAGCCAAAAATAAGTGCCGAAGGTCGGGGCGCCAAAGCCCCCATGTGGAAAAATGCCCAAAAAACGTGTGGGCTATTGCCTTGGGGCGTGGGGCTGGCGAAGTTCGTCCGCCGGAATCAGAATAGGGTGAGACTTTGCGAGGGGCCTCTGTGTGCCAAAACTAGGCCATGGGCACAGCCGTGCCCATAACTAAATGCCCGAAGGTTGGGTCCCCAAAGCCCCCCTGCGGAGAAATGCCCAAAAAACGGGTGGGCTATAGCCTTGGGGGTGGCTCTGGCGAAGTTCGTCCGCCGAACTCGGAATGGGGCGAGACTTTGCGAGGGGCCTCCATGTGCTAGAAATAGGCCGTTGGCACAGTCGCAGCCACAAATAAGTGCCCGAAGGATGGGGCGCCAAGCCCCGCTGCGGAAAAATGCCCAAAAAACGGGTGGGCTATATCCTTGCGGGGTGGAGCTGGCGAAGTTCGTCCGCCGGACTCGGAAAGGGGCAGGACTTTGCGAGGGGCCTCCGTGTGGCAAAAATAGGCCGCGGGCACGGCTGTATCCAAAAATAAGCACCCGAAGGTCCGGGGCCGAAAGCCCCCCGGCAGAAAAATGCCCAAAAATCGGGTGGGCTATAGCCTTGGGTGGTGGGGCTGGCGATGTTCGTCCGCCGAACTTGGAATGGGGCGAGACTTTGCGAGGGGCCTCCATGTGCCAGAAATAGGCCGTTGGCACAGCCGCAGCCAAAAATAAGTTCCCGAAGGATGGGGCGCCAAGCCCCGCTGCAGAAAAATGCCACAGCCTTGGTTGGTGGGGCCGGTGAAGTTTGTCCGCCGGACTCAGAATGGGGCCAGACTTTGCAAGGACCCTCCGTGTGCCAAAAATAAGCGCCCGAAGGTCGGGGCGCCAAAGCCCCCAAGCGGAACAATGCCCAAAAAATGGGTGGGCTATAGCCTTGGGGGGGGGGGGCTAGCGAAGTTCGTCCGCTGGACTCGGAATGGGACGAGACTTTGCGAGGGGACTCCATGTACCAGAAATAGGCTGCGAGCACAGCCGCGCCCTAAAATAAGTGGCTGAAGGTTGGGGCGCCAAAGCCCCCTGCGGAAAAATGCCCCAAAAACGGGTGGGCTATGGCCTTGAGGGGTGGGGCTGGCAAAGTTCGTCCGCGAGACTCGGAATAGGGCGAGACTTTGTTAGGGGCCTCTGTGTTCCAAAAATAGGCTGCGGCAACAGACGCGTCCAAAAATAAGCACCCAAAGGTTGGGGCGACAAAGTCCCCCGGCGGAAAAATGTCCAAAAAATGGGTGGGCCATAGCCTTGGGGGGGGCGGCTGGCGAAGTTCGTCCGCCGGACTCGGAATGGGGCGAGACCTTGTGAGGGGCCTCATTGTGCCAAAAATAGGCTGCAGGCACAGCCGCGCGCAAAAATAAGCACCCGAAGGTCGGAGTGCCAACGCCCCCTGCGGAAAAATGTCCAAAAAATGGGTGGGCCATAGCCTTGGGGGGGGCGGCTGGCGAAGTTCGTCCGCCGGACTCGGAATGGGGCGAGACCTTGTGAGGGGCCTCATTGTGCCAAAAATAGGCTGCAGGCACAGCCGCGCGCAAAAATAAGCACCCGAAGGTCGGAGTGCCAACGCCCCCTGCGGAAAAATGTCCAAAAAATGGGTGGGCCATAGCCTTGGGGGGGGCGGCTGGCGAAGTTCGTCCGCCGGACTCGGAATGGGGCGAGACCTTGTGAGGGGCCTCATTGTGCCAAAAATAGGCTGCAGGCACAGCCGCGCGCAAAAATAAGCACCCGAAGGTCGGAGTGCCAACGCCCCCTGCGGAAAAATGTCCAAAAAATGGGTGGGCCATAGCCTTGGGGGGGGCGGCTGGCGAAGTTCGTCCGCCGGACTCGGAATGGGGCGAGACCTTGTGAGGGGCCTCATTGTGCCAAAAATAGGCTGCAGGCACAGCCGCGCGCAAAAATAAGCACCCGAAGGTCGGAGTGCCAACGCCCCCTGCGGAAAAATGTCCAAAAAATGGGTGGGCCATAGCCTTGGGGGGGGCGGCTGGCGAAGTTCGTCCGCCGGACTCGGAATGGGGCGAGACCTTGTGAGGGGCCTCATTGTGCCAAAAATAGGCTGCAGGCACAGCCGCGCGCAAAAATAAGCACCCGAAGGTCGGAGTGCCAACGCCCCCTGCGGAAAAATGTCCAAAAAATGGGTGGGCCATAGCCTTGGGGGGGGCGGCTGGCGAAGTTCGTCCGCCGGACTCGGAATGGGGCGAGACCTTGTGAGGGGCCTCATTGTGCCAAAAATAGGCTGCAGGCACAGCCGCGCGCAAAAATAAGCACCCGAAGGTCGGAGTGCCAACGCCCCCTGCGGAAAAATGTCCAAAAAATGGGTGGGCCATAGCCTTGGGGGGGGCGGCTGGCGAAGTTCGTCCGCCGGACTCGGAATGGGGCGAGACCTTGTGAGGGGCCTCATTGTGCCAAAAATAGGCTGCAGGCACAGCCGCGCGCAAAAATAAGCACCCGAAGGTCGGAGTGCCAACGCCCCCTGCGGAAAAATGTCCAAAAAATGGGTGGGCCATAGCCTTGGGGGGGGCGGCTGGCGAAGTTCGTCCGCCGGACTCGGAATGGGGCGAGACCTTGTGAGGGGCCTCATTGTGCCAAAAATAGGCTGCAGGCACAGCCGCGCGCAAAAATAAGCACCCGAAGGTCGGAGTGCCAACGCCCCCTGCGGAAAAATGTCCAAAAAATGGGTGGGCCATAGCCTTGGGGGGGGCGGCTGGCGAAGTTCGTCCGCCGGACTCGGAATGGGGCGAGACCTTGTGAGGGGCCTCATTGTGCCAAAAATAGGCTGCAGGCACAGCCGCGCGCAAAAATAAGCACCCGAAGGTCGGAGTGCCAACGCCCCCTGCGGAAAAATGTCCAAAAAATGGGTGGGCCATAGCCTTGGGGGGGGCGGCTGGCGAAGTTCGTCCGCCGGACTCGGAATGGGGCGAGACCTTGTGAGGGGCCTCATTGTGCCAAAAATAGGCTGCAGGCACAGCCGCGCGCAAAAATAAGCACCCGAAGGTCGGAGTGCCAACGCCCCCTGCGGAAAAATGTCCAAAAAATGGGTGGGCCATAGCCTTGGGGGGGGCGGCTGGCGAAGTTCGTCCGCCGGACTCGGAATGGGGCGAGACCTTGTGAGGGGCCTCATTGTGCCAAAAATAGGCTGCAGGCACAGCCGCGCGCAAAAATAAGCACCCGAAGGTCGGAGTGCCAACGCCCCCTGCGGAAAAATGTCCAAAAAATGGGTGGGCCATAGCCTTGGGGGGGGCGGCTGGCGAAGTTCGTCCGCCGGACTCGGAATGGGGCGAGACCTTGTGAGGGGCCTCATTGTGCCAAAAATAGGCTGCAGGCACAGCCGCGCGCAAAAATAAGCACCCGAAGGTCGGAGTGCCAACGCCCCCTGCGGAAAAATGTCCAAAAAATGGGTGGGCCATAGCCTTGGGGGGGGCGGCTGGCGAAGTTCGTCCGCCGGACTCGGAATGGGGCGAGACCTTGTGAGGGGCCTCATTGTGCCAAAAATAGGCTGCAGGCACAGCCGCGCGCAAAAATAAGCACCCGAAGGTCGGAGTGCCAACGCCCCCTGCGGAAAAATGTCCAAAAAATGGGTGGGCCATAGCCTTGGGGGGGGCGGCTGGCGAAGTTCGTCCGCCGGACTCGGAATGGGGCGAGACCTTGTGAGGGGCCTCATTGTGCCAAAAATAGGCTGCAGGCACAGCCGCGCGCAAAAATAAGCACCCGAAGGTCGGAGTGCCAACGCCCCCTGCGGAAAAATGTCCAAAAAATGGGTGGGCCATAGCCTTGGGGGGGGCGGCTGGCGAAGTTCGTCCGCCGGACTCGGAATGGGGCGAGACCTTGTGAGGGGCCTCATTGTGCCAAAAATAGGCTGCAGGCACAGCCGCGCGCAAAAATAAGCACCCGAAGGTCGGAGTGCCAACGCCCCCTGCGGAAAAATGTCCAAAAAATGGGTGGGCCATAGCCTTGGGGGGGGCGGCTGGCGAAGTTCGTCCGCCGGACTCGGAATGGGGCGAGACCTTGTGAGGGGCCTCATTGTGCCAAAAATAGGCTGCAGGCACAGCCGCGCGCAAAAATAAGCACCCGAAGGTCGGAGTGCCAACGCCCCCTGCGGAAAAATGCCACAGCCTTGGGGTGTGGGGCCGGCGAAGTTCGTCCGCCGGACTCGGAATGGGGCGAGACCTTGTGAGGGGCCTCATTGTGCCAAAAATAGGCTGCAGGCACAGCCGCGCGCAAAAATAAGCACCCGAAGGTCGGAGTGCCAACGCCCCCTGCGGAAAAATGCCACAGCCTTGGGGTGTGGGGCCGGCGAAGTTCGTCCGCCGGACTCGTAATGGGGCCAGACTTTGCAAGGACCCTCCGTGTGCCAAAATTAGGCCTTGGGCACAGCCGCACCCCAAAAGAATCGCCCAAAGGTTGGGGCGCCAAAGCTCCCCAGCGGAAAAATGCCAAAAATATGGGTGGGCTATAGCCTTGGGGGTGGGACCGGCGAAGTTCATCCGCCGGACTCGGAAAGGGGAGAGACTTTGTGAGGGGCCTCCGTGTGCCAAAAATAGCCCGTGGGCACAGCCGCACCCAAAAATAAGCGCCCGAAGGTCGGAGCGCCAAAGCCCCCCTGCGGAAAAATGCCCCAAAAATGGGTGGGCTATAGACTTGGGGTGGGGGGCTGTCGAAGTTTGTCCGCCGGACTCGGAATGGGACGAGACTTTGCGAGGGGACTCTCTGTACAAAAAATAGGCTGCGGGCACAGTCACACCCCAAAATAAGCGGCTGAAGGTTGGGGCGCCAAAGTCCCCCTGCGGAAAAATACCCCAAAAACGGGTGGGCTATAGCCTTGAGGGTTGGGGCTGGCGAAGTTCGTCCGCCGGACTCGGAATGGGGTGAGACTTTGTGAGGGGCCTACATGTTCGAAAAATAGGCCGCGGGCACAGCCGCGTCCAAAAATAAGCACCCAAATGTCAAAGCGCCAAAGCCCCCCTGTGGAAAAATGCCACAGCCTTGGGGGGTGGCGCCGGCGAAGTTCGTCCGCCGGACTCGGAATGGGGCCAGACTTTGCAAGGACCCTCCGTGTACCAAAAATAGCCCGCGGGCACAGCCGCGCCCAAAAATAAGTACCTGAAGGTTGGGGCACCAACGCCCCGTGCGGAAAAATGCCCCAAAAATGGGTGGGCTGTAGCCTTGAGGGGTGGGGCTGGCGAACATCTTCCGCCGGACTCGGAATATGGAGAGACCTTGTGAGGGGCCTCCGTGTTCCAAAAAGAGGCCGCGGGCACAGCCGCATCCAAAAATAAGCACCCAAAGGTTGGGGCACCAAAGCCCCCCTGCGGAAAAATGTCCAAAAAATGGGTGGGCCATAGCCTTGGGGGGTGGGGCCGGCGAAGTTCGTCCGCCGGACTCGGAATGGGGCGAGACTTTGCAAGGGGCCTTCGTGTGCCAAAAATAGGCTGCAGGCACAGCCGCGCCCCAAAATAAGCGGCTGAAGGTTGGGGCGCGAAAGCCCCCCTCTGGAAAAATGTCCCAAAAAAGGGTGGGCTATAGCCTTGAGGGGTGGGGCTGGCGAAGTTCGTCCGCCAGACTCGGAATGGGGTGAGACTTTGTGAGGGGCCTCCGTATTCCAAAACTCGGCCGCGGGCACAGCCGCATCCAAAAATAAGCACCCAGAGGTTAGAGCGCCAAAGCCCCCCTGCGGAAAAATGCCCAAAAAATGGGTGGGCCATAGCCTTGGGGGATGCGGCTGGCGAAGTTCGTCCGCCGGGCTCGGAATGAGGCGAGACTTTGTGAGGGCCTCCGTGTGCCAAAAATAGGCTGCAGGCACAGCCGCGCCAAAAAGTAAGCGCCTGAAGGTTGGGGCGCCAAAGCCCCCCTGCGTAAAAATGCCCAAAAAATGGGTGGGCCATAGCCTTGAGGGGTGGGGCTGGCGAAGTTCGTCCGCCGGACTCGGAATGAGGCGAGACTTTGTGAGGGCCTCCGTGTGCCAAAAATAGGCCGCGGGCACAGCCGTGCCCAAAAATAAGCACCTGAAGGTTGGGGCGTCAAAGCCCCCCTGCGTAAAAATGCCCAAAAAATGGGTGGGCCATAGCCTTGAGGGATGGGGCTGGCGAAGTTCGTCCGCCGGACTCGGAGTAGGGCGAGACTTTGTGAGGGGCCTCCGTGTTCAAAAAATAGGCTGCGGGCACAGCCGCGTCCAAAAATAAGCACCGAAAGGTTGGGGCGCCAAAGCCCCCCTGCGGAAAAATGCCCAAAAAATGGGTGGGCCATAGCCTTGGGGGATGCGGCTGGCGAAGTTCATCCGCCGGACTCGGAATGAGGTGAGACTTTGTGAGGGCCTCGGTGTGCCAAAAATAGGCTGTAGGCACAGCCGCGCCAAAAAGTAAGCGCCTGAAGGTTGGGGCGCCAAAGCCCCTCTGCGGAAAAATGCCCAAAAAACGGGTGGGCTATAGCCTTGCGGGGGGGGTGGCGAAGTTCGTCCGCCGGACTCGGAATGGGACGAGAGTTTACGAGGGGCCTCCGTGTACCAAAAATAGGCCGCGGGCACAGCCGTGCCCAAAAATAAGCACCTGAAGGTTGGGGCGTCAAAGCCCCCCTGCGTAAAAATGCCCAAAAAATGGGTGGGCCATAGCCTTGAGGGATGGGGCTGGCGAAGTTCGTCCGCCGGACTCGGAGTAGGGCGAGACTTTGTGAGGGGCCTCCGTGTTCCAAAAATAGGCCGCGGGCACAGCCGCATCCAAAAATAAGCACCCAAAGGTCGGGGCGCCAAAGTCCCCCTGTGGAAAAATGTCCAAAAAATGGGTGGGCCATAGCCTTGGGGGGTGGGGCTACGAAGTTCGTCCGCCGGACTCGGAATGGGGCGAGACTTTTTGAGGGGCCACCGTGTTCAAAAACTAGGCCGCGGGCACAGCCGCGTCCAAAAATAAGCACCCAAAGGTCAGAGCGCCAAAGCCCCCATGCGGAAAAATGCCATAGCCTTGGGGGGTGTGGCCGGCGATGTTCGTCCGCCGGACTCGGAATGGGGCCAGACTTTGCAAGGACCCTCCGTGTACCAAAAAAAGGCCGCGGACACAGCCGCGCCCAAAAATATGCACCTGAAGGTTGGGGCGCCAATGCCCCCCTGCGGAAAAATGCCCCAAAAACGGGTGGGCTGTAGCCTTGAGGGATGGGGCTGGCGAAGTTCGTCCGCCGGACTCGGAATAGGGCGACACTTTGTGAGGGGCCTCCGTGTTCCAAAAATAGGCTGCGGGCACAGCCGCGTCCAAAAATAAGCACCGAAAGGTTGGGGCGCCAAAGCCCCCCTGCGGAAAAATGTCCAAAAAATGGGTGGGCCATAGCCTTGCGGGATGCGGCTGGCGAAGTTCGTCCGCCGGACTCGGAATGAGGCGAGACTTTGCGATGGGCTTCCGTGTGCCAAAATTAGGCTGCAGGCACAGCCGTACCAAAAAATAAGCGCCTAAAGGTTGGGGCTCCAAAGCCCCCCTGCGGATAAATGCCCCAAAAACGGGTGGGCTATAGCCTTGAGGGGTGCGGCTGGCGAAGTTCGTCCGCCGGACTCGGAATGGGGCGAGACTTTGTGAGGGGCCACCGTGTTCCAAAAATAGGCCGCGGGCACAGCCGTGTCAAAAAATAAGCACCCAAAGGTCGGGTCGCCAAAGCCCCCCTGCGGAAAAATGTCCAAAAAATGGGTGGGCCATAGCCTTGGGGGGTGGGGCTGGCGAAGTTCGTCCGCCGGACTCCGAATGGGGTGAGACATTGCGAGCGGCCTCCGTGTGCCAAAAATAGGCCGCAAGCACAGCCGCGCTCAAAAATAAGTACCTGAAGGTCGGAGCGCCAGAGCCCCCCTGTGGAAAAATGCCCAAAAAACGGGTGGGCCATACCCTTGGGGGGTGGGGCTGGCGAAGTTCATCCGCCGGATTTGGAATGGGGCGAGACTTTGCAAGGAGCCTCCGTGTGCCAAAAATAGGCCGTGGCACAGCCGCTCCCAAAAATAAGCGCCCGAAGGTCGGGGCGCCAAAGCCTCCCAGTGGAAAAATGGCCAAAAAATGGGTGGGCTATAGCCTTGGGGTGTGGGGCCGGCGAAGTTCGTCTGCAGCACTCGGAATGGGGTGAGACTTTACGAGGGGCCTCCATGTGCCAAAAATAGGCCATGCCCACAGCCGCGCCTGAAAGTCAGGGCGCCAAAGCTCACTCGGAATGGGGTGAGACTTTACGAGGGGCCTCCATGTGCCAAACATAGGCTACGGGCACAGCCGCGCCATGAAATAAGCGCCTGAACGTCGGGGCGCCAATGTCCCCCTGTGGAAAAATGCCCAAAAAACGGGTGGGCTATAGCCTTGGGGGGTGGGACTGGGGAAGTTCGTCCGCCCGACTCAGAATGGGGCGAGATTTTTTTAGGGGCCTCCGTGTTCCGAAAATAAGCCGCGGCCACGGCCGTACCCAAAAAAAAGTGCCCGAAGGTCAGGGCGCCAAAGCCCCCGCCGAAAAATTTCCAAAAAACGGGTGGGCTATAGCCTTGGGCGGTGGGGCTGGCGATGTTCGTCCGCCGGACTCGGATTGGGTTGAGACTTTACGAGGGGACTCCATGCCGCGCCCAAAAATAAGCCCCCGAAGGTCGGAGCGCCAAAGCCCCCATGCGGAAAAATGCCAAAAAAACGGGTGGGCTATAGCCTTGGGGTGTGGGGCCGGCGAAGTTCGTCCGCAGCACTCGGAATGGGGTGAGACTCTACGAGGGGCCTTCGTGTGCCAAAAATAGGCCGTGGACACAGCCGCGCCGAAAAATAAGAGCCCGAAGGTCAGGGCGCCAAAGCCTCCCAGCGGAAAAATGGCCAAAAAATGGGTGGGCTATAGCCTTGGGGTGTGGGGCCGGCGAAGTTCGTCCGCAGCACTCGGAATGGGGTGAGACTCTACGAGGGGCCTTCGTGTGCCAAAAATAGGCCATGCCCACAGCCGCGCCCGAAAGTCAGGGCGCCAAAGCTCACTCGGAATGGGGTGAGACTTTACGAGGGGCCTCCGTGAGCCGAAAATAGGCCACGGCCACAGCCGCGCCCGAAAATCAGGGCGCCAAAGCCCCCCTGCGGAAAAATGCCCAAAAAACGGGGGGGCTATAGTCTTGGCGGGCGGGGCTGGCGAAGTTCGACCGCCGGACTCGGAATGCGGCAAGACCTTGCGAGGGGCCTCCGTATGCCAAAAATAGGCCGCGGGCACAGCCGAGCCCAAAAATTAGTGCCGGAAGGTCGGGGAGCCAAAGCCCCCTGCAGAAAAATGCCCAAAAAACGGGTGGGCTATAGTCTTGGCGGGCGGGGCTGGCGAAGTTCGTCCGCCGGACTCGGAATGCGGCAAGACCTTGCGAGGGGCCTCCGTATGCCAAAAATAGGCCGCGGGCACAGCCGAGCCCAAAAATTAGTGCCGGAAGGTCGGGGCGCCAAAGCCCCCCAGCGGAAAAATGCCCAAAAAACGGGTGGGCTATAGTCTTGGCGGGCGGGGCTGGCGAAGTTCGTCCGCCGGACTCGGAATGGGGTGAGACTTTGCGAGGGGCCGTCGTGTGCCAAAAATATGCAGTGGGTACAGCCGCGCCCAAAAATAAGCACCCAAAGGTCGGGCCGCCAATGCCCCCTTGCAGAAAAATGCCCAAAAAACGGGTGGCCTATAGCCTTGGGGGGTGGGGCTGGCGAAGTTCGTCTGCCGAACTCGGAATGGGGCGAGTTTTTACGAGGGGCCTTCGTGTGCCAAAACTAGATGGTGGGCACAGCCGCGGCCAAAAATTAGAGCCGGAAGGTCGGGGAGCCAAAGCCCCCGGCGGAAAAATGCAAAAAAAACGGGTCGGCCATAGCCTTGGGGGTGCGGCTGGCGATGTTCGTCCGCCGGACTCGGAATGGGGTGAGACATGGCGAGGGGCCTTCGTGTACCAAAAATAGGCCGCGGGCACAGCCGCGCCCAAAACAATCGCCTGAACGTCGGGGCGCCAAAGCCCCCCTGCAGAAAAATGCCCAAAAAAGGGTACGCTATAGCCTTGGGGGGTGGGGCTGCCGAAGTACGTCTGCCGGACTCGGAATGGATTGAGACTTTGCGAGGGGCCTCCGTGTGCTAAAATAGGCCGCGGACACAGCCGACCCCAAAAATAAGCGCCCGAAGGTCAGGGTGCCGAAGCCCCCCAGCAGAAAAATGCCCAAAAAACGGGTGGGCTATAGCCTTGGGGGGTGGGGCTGGCGAAGTTCGTCAGCCGGACTCGGAATGGGGCGAGACTTTGCCAGGGGCCTCCGTGTGCGAAAAATAGGCCACGGGCACAGCCGTGCCCAAAAATAATGGCCCGAAGGTCGGGGTGCCAAAGTCCCCCTGCGGAAAAATGCCCAAAAAACGGGTGGGCTATAGCCTTGGGGGGTGGGGCTGGCGAAGTTCGTCAGCCGGACTCGGAATGGGGCGAGACTTTGCCAGGGGCCTCCGTGTGCGAAAAATAGGCCACGGGCACAGCCGTGCCCAAAAATAATGGCCCGAAGGTCGGGGTGCCAAAGTCCCCCTGCGGAAAAATGCCCAAAAAACGGGTGGGCTATAGCCTTGGGGGGTGGGGCTGGCGAAGTTCGTCAGCCGGACTCGGAATGGGGCGAGACTTTGCCAGGGGCCTCCGTGTGCGAAAAATAGGCCACGGGCACAGCCGTGCCCAAAAATAATGGCCCGAAGGTCGGGGTGCCAAAGTCCCCCTGCGGAAAAATGCCCAAAAAACGGGTGGGCTATAGCCTTGGGGGGTGGGGCTGGCGAAGTTCGTCAGCCGGACTCGGAATGGGGCGAGACTTTGCCAGGGGCCTCCGTGTGCGAAAAATAGGCCACGGGCACAGCCGTGCCCAAAAATAATGGCCCGAAGGTCGGGGTGCCAAAGTCCCCCTGCGGAAAAATGCCCAAAAAACGGGTGGGCTATAGCCTTGGGGGGTGGGGCTGGCGAAGTTCGTCAGCCGGACTCGGAATGGGGCGAGACTTTGCCAGGGGCCTCCGTGTGCGAAAAATAGGCCACGGGCACAGCCGTGCCCAAAAATAATGGCCCGAAGGTCGGGGTGCCAAAGTCCCCCTGCGGAAAAATGCCCAAAAAACGGGTGGGCTATAGCCTTGGGGGGTGGGGCTGGCGAAGTTCGTCAGCCGGACTCGGAATGGGGCGAGACTTTGCCAGGGGCCTCCGTGTGCGAAAAATAGGCCACGGGCACAGCCGTGCCCAAAAATAATGGCCCGAAGGTCGGGGTGCCAAAGTCCCCCTGCGGAAAAATGCCCAAAAAACGGGTGGGCTATAGCCTTGGGGGGTGGGGCTGGCGAAGTTCGTCAGCCGGACTCGGAATGGGGCGAGACTTTGCCAGGGGCCTCCGTGTGCGAAAAATAGGCCACGGGCACAGCCGTGCCCAAAAATAATGGCCCGAAGGTCGGGGTGCCAAAGTCCCCCTGCGGAAAAATGCCCAAAAAACGGGTGGGCTATAGCCTTGGGGGGTGGGGCTGGCGAAGTTCGTCAGCCGGACTCGGAATGGGGCGAGACTTTGCCAGGGGCCTCCGTGTGCGAAAAATAGGCCACGGGCACAGCCGTGCCCAAAAATAATGGCCCGAAGGTCGGGGTGCCAAAGTCCCCCTGCGGAAAAATGCCCAAAAAACGGGTGGGCTATAGCCTTGGGGGGTGGGGCTGGCGAAGTTCGTCAGCCGGACTCGGAATGGGGCGAGACTTTGCCAGGGGCCTCCGTGTGCGAAAAATAGGCCACGGGCACAGCCGTGCCCAAAAATAATGGCCCGAAGGTCGGGGTGCCAAAGTCCCCCTGCGGAAAAATGCCCAAAAAACGGGTGGGCTATGGCCTTGGGGGTTGGGGCTTGCGAAGTTCGTCCGACGGACTCGGAATGGGGCGAGACTTTGTGAGGGGCCTCCATGTGCCAAAAATAGGCTGCGGGCACAGGCGAGCCTAAAAATTAGCGCCGGAAGGTCGGGACGCCAAAGCCATCCTGCGGAAAAATGCCCAAAAAACGGGTTGGCAATTGCCTTGGGGGTGGCGCTGGCGAAGTTCGTCCGCCGGACTCGAAATGGGGCAAGACTTTGCAAAGGGCCACCGTGTGCCAAAAATAGGCCGTGGGCACAGCCGAGCCCAAAAATTAGCGCCGGAAGGTCGGGGCGCCTAAGCCCCGCTGCGGAAAAATGCCCCAAAAACGGCTGATCTATAGCCTTGGGGGGTGGTGCTGGCGAAGTTCATGAGCCGGACTCGGAATGGGGCGAGACTTTGCAAAGGGCCACCGTGTGCCAAAAATAGGCCGCGGGCACAGCCATGCCCAAAAATTAGCACCGGAAGGTCGGGGCGCCTAAGCCCCGCTGCGGAAAAATGCCCCAAAAACGGCTGATCTATAGCCTTGGGGGGTGGTGCTGGCGAAGTTCATGAGCCGGACTCGGAATGGGGCGAGACTTTGCAAGGGTCCTCCATTTGCCAAATATAGGCCGCGGGCGCAGCCGCCCCCAAAACTTAGCGCCGGAAGGTCAGGACGCCATAGTTCCCTGCGGAAAAATACCCAAAAAACGGGTGGACAATAGCCTTGGTGGGTGGGGCTGGCGAAGTTCGTCAGCCGGACTCAGAATGGGGCGAGACTTTGCGAGGGGCCTCCGAGTTACAAAAATAGGCCGTGGACACAGTCACGCCCAAAAATTAGCACCGGAAGGTTGTGGCGCCTAAGCCCCGCTGCGGAAAAATGCCCAAAAAACGGGTGGACAATAGCCTTGAGGGGTGGGGCTGGCGAACTTTGTCAGCCGGACTCGGAATGAGGCGAGACTTGGCGAGGGTCCTCCATGTGCCGAATATAGGCCGCGGACACAGCCGCGCCCAAAAATTAGCGCCGGAAGGTCAGGGCGCCAAAGTTCCCTGCGGAAAAATACCCAAAAAACGGGTGGACAATAGCCTTGGGGGTTGGGGCTGGCAAAGTTCCTCCGCCGGACTCGGAATGGAGCAAGACTTTTCGAGGGGCCTCCGTGTGCCAAAAATAGGATGCGGGCACAGCCGCGCCCAAAATTAAGTGCCCGACGGTCGGGGCGCCAAAGCCCCCCTGCGGAAAAATGCCCAAAAAACGGGTGGGCTATAGCCTTGGGGGGTGGGAATGGCGAAGTTCATCCGCCGGACTCGGAATGGGATGAGACTTTACGAGGAGCCTCCGTGCACCAAAAATAGGCCGCGGCCACAGCCGCATCCAATAATAAGCACTTGAAGGTAGGGGCGCCAAAGCCCACCTGCGGAAAAATACCCAACAAACGGGTGGAAAATACCCTTGGGGGGTGGGGCTGGCGATGTTCGTCCGCCAGTCTCGGAATGGGACGAGACTTTACGAGGGGCCTCCATGTGCCAAAAATAGGCCGCGGGCATAGCCACGTCAAAAATAAGAGCCCGAAGTTCGGGGCGACAAAGCCCCCCCGCGGAAAAATGCCCAAAAAACAGGTGGGCTATAGCCTTGGGGGGTGGGGCTGGCGAAGTTCGTCCGCCGGACTCGGAATGGGGCGAGACTTTGTGAGGGGCCTCCGTGTGCCAAAAATAGGCCACAGGCACAGCCGCGCCCAAAAATAAGCGCCCGAAGGTTGGGGCTCCAAATCCCCCTTGCGGAAAAATGCCTAAAAAACGGGTGGGCTATAGCTTTGGGGGGTGGGGCTGGCGAAGTTCGTCCGCCGGACTCGGAATGGGGCGAGACTTTGCGAGGGGCCTCCGTGTGCCAAAAATAGGCCGTGGCCACAGCCGCGCCCAAAAATAGGCACCCAAAGGACAGGGCGCAAAACCCCCTGCGGAAAGATGCCCAAAACACGGCTGGGCTATAGCCTTGGAGGGTGGGGCTGGCGAAGTTCGTCCGCCGGACTCGGTATGGGGCGAGACTTTGCGAGGGGCCTCTGTGTACTAAAAATAGGCCGCAGGCACAGCCGTACCAAAAAATAAGAGCCCGAAGGTCGGGGCGCCAAAGGCCCCCTGCGGAAAAATGCCCAAAAAACGGGTGCGATATAGCCTTGGGGGTTGGGACTGGCGAAGTTCATCTGCCGGACTCGGAATGGAGTGAGACTTTGCGAGGAGCCTCTGTGCGCCAAAAATAGGCTGCGGGCACAGCCGCGTCCAATAATAAGCACTTGAAGGTAGGGGCGCCAAAGCCCACCTGCGGAAAAATACCCAACAAACGGGTGGAAAATACCCTTGGGGGGTGGGGCGGGCGATGTTCATCCGCCGGACTCGGAATGGGGTGGGCACAGCCACGCCAAAAATAAGAGCCCGAAGGTCGGGGTGACAAAGCCCCCCCGCGGAAAAATGCCCAAAAAACAGGTGGGCTATAGCCTTGGGGGGTGGGGCTGGCGAAGTTCGTCCGCCGGACTCGGAATGGGGCGAGACTTTGCGAGGGGCCTCCGTGTACCAAAAAAAGGCCGCAGGCACAGGCGCGCCAAAAAATAAGAGCCCGAAGGTCGGGGTGACAAACTCCCCCGCGGAAAAATGCCCAAAAAACGGGTGGGCTATAGCCTTTGGGGGTGGGGCTTGCGAAGTTCGTCCGCCGGACTCGGAATGCGGCGAGACTTTGCGACAGGCCTCCGTGTGCCAAAAATAGCCGTGACCACAGCCGCGCCCAAAAATAGGCGCCCGAAGAACAGGGCGCAAAACCCCCCTGCGGAAAGATGCCCAAAAAACAGGTGGGCTATAGCCTTGGGGGGTGGGGCTGGCGAAGTTCGTCCGCCGGACTCGGAATGCGGCGAGACTTTGCGACAGGCCTCCGTGTGCCAAAAATAGCCGTGACCACAGCCGCGCCCAAAAATAGGCGCCCGAAGAACAGGGCGCAAAACCCCCCTGCGGAAAGATGCCCAAAAAACAGGTGGGCTATAGCCTTGGGGGGTGGGGCTGGCGAAGTTCGTCCGCCGGACTCGGAATGCGGCGAGACTTTGCGACAGGCCTCCGTGTGCCAAAAATAGCCGTGACCACAGCCGCGCCCAAAAATAGGCGCCCGAAGAACAGGGCGCAAAACCCCCCTGCGGAAAGATGCCCAAAAAACAGGTGGGCTATAGCCTTGGGGGGTGGGGCTGGCGAAGTTCGTCCGCCGGACTCGGAATGCGGCGAGACTTTGCGACAGGCCTCCGTGTGCCAAAAATAGCCGTGACCACAGCCGCGCCCAAAAATAGGCGCCCGAAGAACAGGGCGCAAAACCCCCCTGCGGAAAGATGCCCAAAAAACAGGTGGGCTATAGCCTTGGGGGGTGGGGCTGGCGAAGTTCGTCCGCCGGACTCGGAATGGGACGAGACTTTGCGAGGGGCCTCCGTGTACCAAAAAAAGGCCGCAGGCACAGGCGCGCCAAAAAATAAGAGCCCGAAGGTCGGGGTGACAAACTCCCCCGCGGAAAAATGCCCAAAAAACGGGTGGGCTATAGCCTTTGGGGAGATGTGTATAAGAGACAGAAATACCCTTGGGGGGTGGGGCTGGCGAAGTTCGTCCGCCGGACTCGGAATGCGGCGAGACTTTGCGACAGGCCTCCGTGTGCCAAAAATAGCCGTGACCACAGCCGCGCCCAAAAATAGGCGCCCGAAGAACAGGGCGCAAAACCCCCCTGCGGAAAGATGCCCAAAAAACAGGTGGGCTATAGCCTTGGGGGGTGGGGCTGGCAACGTTGGTCCGCCGGACTTGGAATGGGACGAGACTTTACGAGGGGCCTCCGTGTGCCAAAAATAGGCCACGGGCACAGCCACGCCAAAAAGTAAGAGCACGAAGGTCGGGGCGACAAAGCCCCCCCGCGGAAAAATGCCCAAAAAACGGGTGGTATAGCCTTGGGGGGTGGGGCTTGCGAAGTTCGTCCGCCGGACTCGGAATGGGACGAGACTTTGTGAGGGTCCTCCATGTGCCAAAAATAGGCCGTGGGAACAGCCGCACCCAAAAATTAGCGCCGGAAGGTCGGGGCGCCGAAGCCGCCCGGCGGAAAAA
>MKYO02000283.1:3244-59817 GCA_002013955.2 Citrus medica
GAAGACGAGTACATGAATCTCCGCTCTCCATAAAGTTGTTTGTCTTGTTGCTTTCAATAAAGTAGTTTGTCTTGTTGTAATAATGATGTTTCGCTTTATGCTTGCATAATTATTAAAGTTTGCTTTTACTTTAAGCTTTTGCTTTTGTCAAAGTCATGCTTTAATAAAGCATCTTTATCTTTTGTCCTTTGTAATAATTAAAGTTGTTTCATGCTTATCTTTTTGTAAAAGATAGTGGTCCTGTCCTATCTTCCCCGAAGGATTCTCCTATATAAAGAATCCTCCTCTCCTTTGTAAAATATAGAACTTGAATAGAAAATTTTTCATAAATAAACTCTCGTATGTTTTCTTCCATGAATTTCTAAACTCTCTCTTCTCTCTCTGCAAATGAAGTTCTAGGAAAAAGAAAAGAATAAAGAATTAAATTTGTTCATTTTGAAAACCTAAGGAAGTATGTTCTGCACTTGTCTTCCAGTAAGGATCCTGTGCATCAGAAAGTTTTTGACCATTTCTTATCTGGTTTGGTACCCTGTTTTAGACTAAAGAAAAGTCTGGTTTGGGTTATATAACCTAGAAGAAATTGTTTTAAGTTTTGGTATCATTTTTGGTATATCGGCTGGAAACAATAGGCTTGAGGCTACTGGCCTGACAAAGGTTTAAATATCTGGACAGAAATACTTGTCCAGGACCTTGTGCCTGGTAACGACGCCACGTACTATATGTCATTTTAAATTCTTTTTTTGGAATGAAGATATTTGTATTCTAAAAATTTTTTTCGATAATCTATTAACTTGAACACTTATTTATTAAATTTGAAAAATTATATTTTACTTTACACACTCTTTCAAATATCAAAAAAATCCTTACTTAAACTACTTAAATTAATTATTTTTATTTACTCTGCACGCTTATAAAAATACTCAACTCACCTATATAAAATACAATAAAAAGTTGAAGCACTCAAAATTGTTATGGATAAGTTTATACTTTAATAATTCATTTAAAATAATTCATCTAATATCTTGTAGATAAGTAGGAGTATAATTTCTGCATGTTTTCTTTCAAAGTAATTCTGGAGGTATTAATAATGAATACTTCACTTATTTAATTAATGCCAAGACTGCAACTTACAACAATAGAAGATAAATAAAATTTCTCGATCAACTTGGTTGGCGTACAATTTCACTTAAAAGAATTTTTTAACTCTTAACTTAAAGGATGATGATTGATGACGTGTACAATAATATTAAATTTTTCTTTTTCTTTTTGAATGATGTGTTAGATTGGTGATTAAAGGAATTATATTATACTTATTAATAATACATTATCTTTAACAATACGTAAACTATATCATGAATATTTTTATAATAAATAATTTTATAAGAATAAGTATTTAGAGTAACTTTTAAAATGCAAATAGTCCCACTCCTTTCAGGATGTTATAAAAATAATTATCGTCTTTAAAGAATTTGTTGATCAATCAAATATTTATGATGAATGATGTAAAATTTTCCAATTTGATGATCCTCGCTTGAATTATTAGAAGCTTTCATATTCTCACTTAAAAAGATGTTACATTCTTAGGCTGATATCTTGTTTTGGTTTCAATGTTTTTAAGTCACACACGGAAAATTAATCCCATATTCTAACTGTAAAAAATTCTATTAATTTCTAAAGGGGTCAAAGTAAAATTAAACTACCATTGATTCAAAGGAGAGTTTGTGCACACAATAAAAGATATGAAGTTGCCTCTCATAGCTTGCATTGGGCTAATAGCCCACATAGAGTTGGTGCACCTAAACTTTGCCTTAGGAGTTGGGGCGACCTGGTGAGTGTTCTGATTAAAAATGGAGCCAATCTCTGTTGGTTCTAATAATAATCCTGGTTAATTTTGTTTGATATTAGTTTTGATTCGACATTAAGGCTAATGTTTAGTTCGTATTAATTAGCTTAAGCTGATTTCTTTAACTTAAAGTATCATAATTACAGTTTTATGTTGAAACCCCCCATGTATTCAATTTATCTCAATCTATCCTTTAAAATACTGATGTTTGGCCTCATCGAAACTGTGTATGATAAAAATTAATTTAACCATTTCGGAAAGTAAATATAGAGAAGTTGGAGTTATTTTCTCTATCAAATTAACCATAATGTATCACGTACCAAAGTGACAAAGCCATAGCTCTTGATTCAAGGGAAGATTTTCTTATCCAAATTCACAAACACAATGGAAAACGAAACATTCATCAAAATTTAGAAATGGTCCCCTCCCACTATTAGTAACTCACAGCTCAAACATTCCTTAAGTTAATTACACAACCCAACACTTGTCGGATTTCTTGGTCTCAATTCTTATTTCAAGACAAATGCTTCTTCAAGAGTGAAAACATTTTAATGGAAGCAAATTAACAAATGATATTATATAAGTTTGTTTCCAATGTCTTGTAGTCGAATTGTTGAGCAAAAGGCAATCTAGTTAGGGTTTCATGCGGCACTGCTTTACTAGCACAACTTGCCGACGAGTGGCACCATCCTCTTTGCACCGTTATATAATTTATATTTCACTTGTTTCTTTTAAGAAAGCAAAAGTTTAATATTTACTAGCACCACCAACCCCTGTGGATGAATTTAAAATATATTATAAGAATTCGTATAGCAGTATTCTTAACATCGTTAAGTTTTCACTGTATTTAAAAAATATTGGATGCAAAAAGTTTTTTAAGTGACAATGAAGCCATATTGAAAGGTCATTATAATTGTAATTAACCCACTAAAAGAATTCAACTTTTATGTGGAAACAAAAGGTCATTTTGGGATTTGAAAAAAAAATATATGGTTGTGGCATTGTGAGTCTTTCTCGATATGCTTTAAGATAAACGTGTCCATCTCTTGCACGTTGAATCACTTGTTTTTAAACCCAATGGTTTCATGAGATAAAGACAAATAACATAATATGGTGTCACACAGTTACAACATAGACGGGCCTTGCTTTGAGATACAATTCTTGATTATTTGAGCTTTGGTTATTTTAAATGTCATCCAGATTCTTATGGTATATATATAGGTGAAAGTGTAAAATAATGTTAAAAATTTTCAATTGAAAATTTGGGAGAGATTGAAAACACACACGATATATAGATATCAAAAATTGAGGCGACCTCTGCTTTTGCTTTGATTAATAATTGCAGCGGTTAATCCAATGGGTGGGGCAAGAAAAGCACTTTTGGTGGGTAGAATAAAGGAACAAAGTGATGGCCATAGCTAATAAAAGCACTTCTTGAAAGCCATCATTTGAGGCGCTAACTGGAAACACAAAAGCATGAATCACGACTTCTTCTGCTCTTGGGTAGACCCAGTGCCAGCAAGCATGAATCACGAACTCATTCTCATTTGCAAATTTACTAATAGAGAAGATTGTTAATTTTCTTCTTACAGTAATTAACATATATTATTTTTTTTATATTATTTTTATAATAGCAAAAAATCTCTATAATAGTATAAATTTATAATATAATTTTTATTTTTAACTATTCTTTTATTTATATTTATTATAAATTAAATAAATAACATGAATATAAACTAAATAAAAAATTAAGTATTAAAAATAAAAAATATATATTTTGATATAAGAAAAAAAATTACTAATAAATTTTTTTTCTTGTACTTATTTATTTTGTGCAAATTTTCTTATAATAAATATATAAGAAAGTTATTATAAAATGATAAAAAAATTATAATAAGAAAATTTGAATGACAAATAAAAATTTATTATAAGATAAATAATAAAATATTTTACCTATACTTTTTAAATTTAATTTTAAAATATTACAAAATGTTTATTATAAGAAAATGTTCACAAAATAAATAATTACAAAAAAAAATATTATTAATTAGTATTGTTGCGCTTGCTTCTTTCATAATTACAAAACTAACTAATAATGAACAATTTTTCGTTTCATGTTTGCTATAAAATAATTAGCAGGAAAAGTTTGCTATAAAATAATTAGTAGGAAAATAATCTCCTTTGTTTTCTTATCGTTACTAACAAACCTAACTTATAATCATTAACATGAGTTATTACAATGAATTTAACATCTGATGCAATCTTCAGATTCATTAACTAATTAATAGGAATATTTTGATAGTGAGAGTCGAAGTCATTGATATATCTGGATTATATATATTAATTATTCTCTGGCAATCATTTTTTTTTTTAAATGTAGAGGATTTGGGGTTTACAAATTTCAATGCTGTAAAAAGCTTCTACATCTTTGTAAATTATTGAAAAATCAGTTTATAGTGTTGTAAGATTGTGTGTGTGTGTGTGTGTATATATATATATATATATATATATTCCTTTACAACAATTTTTAACTGACAATAAAATTAGTGGTTTTGCTTTTCCTCGATCTATAGCCTTTTGTTTTTGTGTTGGTCATCTCCTAGCTAGCTAACATATTTTAGGAAATTAATTAGAAACACATGTGCAATATACCAGAACTCTTTTGAGAGATCATGTAAAGTTTTGATGTCACTGAAAAAAAACTACCGAAAGTTTTGACTGCTTAAAAAAGCTAGCAGCTGCTTGCTCTAAAGAATTAATGTCGTCTTTGTTGATGCTGCATTGCAAACACATGAGGTTTCAATGATAATTTTCAAGCTAGTGCCACGAAAACGTGAGCGACAAAGTACCAGCTCACTTTCTGCAGAGAAAAAGCAGCAGGGCTTGTGAGTAATTTAATTATATTATTCGAAATAGTAAATAAAGATGGTGAGTGACTGAGTGAGAGCTAGAGTGATCTCAGAAAAAATATTTCAGATAATTAGGGTTTTCATCAGGTTTCTTGGGGTTTGCAGCGGGGAAAAATATTGGCAGAAGGCCAAAAATAATAACATAAAATATTTCAGTACTGACTAGGTTTTTTTTTCCTTGGGTTGGGGGGTCATTGAAGTTGGATGGGAAGTGGCATGTGGTGAGCAGAGAGCACAGGTGTCTGCACATGGCTGCTCTGATTTCCAAGCTTTGAGAAAACCAGAGAGGTTTTGGGTTTTTCAAGAGAATCAAGTCACAGAAAGAACACCATCTGATTGGTTCACAAAAAGATTACATAACCCCAGTCCTTGAGGTGAAGGAGCAATGCCCATATCGCCATTGCCATGCCTGCTGCTTGGGAAACTGTGTGTGAGTACTCTTGAGTCTCGAGTCTGAATTCGTGATGGCAGAAACAACCTTCCCCCATTAGTAGTTTTCTTTCACTGCAGGTTGACTGCTTCTTCGAGCTTAGTCGTCACCTGATATGTTGTTTATTAGTCACAACTTCTGTACTTTACCAGTTCAGGTACTATCTATTCCTCAAATCTCACACGGTTGTTTCTCTTCTTCATCCCTTTTTTAGTATCCTTATTTATATCATCTGCACATTGGGGTCAAATCTCACATGTACCTTTCCTTTTCGTAAGAAAATCACTGGAAATTGTCATTTTTTTTTCCTTCTCATGTTTTCAAGGTTCTAGATATTTCACTTTTGTTTTGGGTCGTCCCTCCTGAACAAAATTCCTGGCTCCATCACTGATCATCAAGTTATAACCTTTTCATTGATCTATAATTAAGTTTCCAATAATTAAAATCCATTTTGTTCATCTTCAACTTCAACAACGGGCACAAATAATTTAACGCCCTTTCTGTAAACTACTAATAATAACAGCTTAAAGAACTAAGCTAGCTTAGGTTTTCTTAATTTATTAGTCCATGAAGTTGCAAAACACTACAGCTGAGCATCAAATGGCTTCCCCTTTGATTGCTGCTGCTCTTATTATTTCTCTCATTTTTTCTTTTATCTTTGGCTTCGGGTTCTCATCAGTCTTCGTTACATCTTTACTTTTGATTGTATCTACTCTTCTCTTTACATTAATCACAAAGCAAAAGCCAGTCACAGATCAAGAGTCTATTCATCAGGAAACAAGTTCAATGCAACAACAGCCAGATGAAACTGAAGCAGTGAAGCCACAGAATGAGAAGGTGCAAGAACTGCGAGAAGCTGATGATGATGAGCAGCAGATTCAACAAGACCACTCAATTAAAACATCATCACAAGATTTTCTCTCAGAAAGTGATCAGAGCCTGAATCACTTGTCAAGTAGTGAAGAATCGGAAGTGGAGTGGCCTTTTAGAGACATTGTGTACCAAAGCCCTGATTGCTCTGATGCGTCGATTTCTGATGAGGAAACCGATCTCATTGAAATCTCACTTCCAAGTGGGCATTCTGTTGGTCATTATAATAAAGAAGAAGCTCCCAATAATAAGTTTCATTTGCCAGTGCCAGATTTCTCGACCCCGTCGATACATCTCAAGCAACATGGTTTAATGGAGCTATTAGCAGCTGAGATTAATGACATGAATGAGGAAGATAACTTGATCGAAATTGACATTTCCATGGGCTCCATCAAGTGTCCAAGGTTTGAAATTGAAGCATGAAATTAATGATTTTTAATTTTCTTAATTTTACAATTTACAATTACTTTTTGTTTTTTTAATTCTTCTGGGCTTTGTTTCTAATTAATTATGCTGTCAATCTTGAGCTCAAAAACTTTGGATACCCCATTAAAGAACTTGTACCATGGACCTTTTCTTTGTTTGTCAATTGATGCACATTAAAGTGTGAAGGAGTCATGCATGTATATAGCCATTTGATGGAATTCCACTTCCTTGCTTTACTTACTTTTATTTCGAATTGACGGATCCTTTTTATTTATTTATTTTTCTCTATTTCACATCACATTGTGCTGCAATCAAATTAATGCTTGACATTTCGTGGGTCCTTGGAGACAACTCTGAGCCAAGATTACCCTTTATCATGTGAAATATTTCCCACACATTGTAAGCAGATCAGATCACTTTGGATATGAAAAAACTCGGTGTGATAATTGAGAAATGTAATGTAATTATATTTTTTACTTTTTAACCAATTGCAAAACTTTTCGATATTTCCTGGTTGTAAGCTTGTAATAAGCAGATAATCTGTCGATTGCTCTTTGAACTTATAATTTGTGTACGTGATGTGATGTGATCTATCACTATATTCTTTCTTAAATTCTAAGAATTATCTGTTGCCGCATACGTTGAAGAAAGTTGATAAAAGTTTTAAAGCAGATTTTGTCCTTGACGAAGATAATGTTCATAGAATCAACCCAGAAACACTTTACAATGACACCTTCCTGTCCAGGAAGATCCTGGAAATAACAATAATTAGATGATCATTCATCTACATGTATGTAGTTCTTCGTCAGTAATCTTCACTGATTCATATTTAGTGATTCTGAGATATTTTCGTTGCAGTTTTGTTTATTCCTCGTTCCAATCTCTTATTCTTCGTTTACAATTCGTGAGTTCGTGTCATTTCTTTTTCCCCTTGATATGGGCAACAGTTTTTTTTTTTTTTGTATTATTGTTACTTATGCATTAAAAAAGTATTATGCAATATTAATTTAAAAATATAAAGATAAAATTATTATTAATAACAAAAGACTTATTATTAGTAAAAGAAATTATCCATCGTCCATCTATTTATTTTATTTTTAAAAAAAATTCACAAACACTTTTTTTTTAGCGTTCCACATGAAGTTTGTCTTTTATTGCACTCGTCCACTTCCGTTTGATTTTCGTTAGTGGATTTAATAGAATGTTAATGAAATAACATTTTTACCCCTCAAAGAAAAATTATAATTTAATTCAAAATAAATGAAAATTGGAGATAAATTTGAGGAATTTAAGTTTTTTCAAGCAACAGAGTTAAACACAAAGGTGGATGCTAGAAATTGGAGGAAAATAGTGTTGCTTGTTTATTTAGAAAATTTGCATTTATTTTTTCTCTTTCAATTAAGTTAAACGACATCAGTTTTCTTTCTTTCTTTTTTTAATTTTCAAACCGCGTTAAATGACGTCATTTTACTCTTTTTTTATAAAAAAATGCATAATACAGCATAATTTTAGGTATTCGAATAAAATGCCCATTTTACTCCTCTGAAGTGAGCAACATTCTAACAACGGTTAGACGAAAATGGATGAGTGTAATAAAAAGTAAATTTCAGGTGGCGCGTTGAAAAAAAAAAATATTTGTATATTTTTTAAAATGAGAAAACAAACAGGTGGACGATGGATAATTTCTCTATTAATAATGTAAAAGTATAACAAATGTAACATCTATATGTATGTAAATATATGTATGTATGCATGTATATTATACACGCAGTATATAGACCTCGACTAGATATTCAATGCTATGTGTATATATATCGATCATTCGTCACCTGGGGCAAAGTAAAACACATTAATTGGAAGAAGAGGTTTCTTCCCATGCAGAGTCGCAGCGACAACAAGAAGTCAAACAAGATATTTGATTCTTCCAAAGAGACACATATATACAATGCCAAGAATTTGTTTCCAAATTTCTAACTTGCACGCAATCAAGCTAATAAGATCAACACATTTATTTATTTTTCCCCCTCTTTTAAATCTATCTATGAGTAATGATACTTGCATATGACATTACACACAAAATTACACGAAATTATTAAAACAAAAAATATTTTGAAAAAAAAAATTAATTAATTTTTTAATTTTTTCTTATATATAAATATTCTCGTTCTATTTATCATATGCAATTTTTTATAAATATGATATATAAAGAACATTTTCCTTTATATATTGACTTGGGAATACGAGAAGATATATGGCCATTGGATTCCTTGTAATTTGTAAATGTGCAATAGGGGGGCACTAAATGATACAAAGAAACAGTATGGGGTAATTGGATATTGAGATTATCTATGCAGGTGATGGTCAAACTTCTGATCTTTCCAGAATCCATTAATAAAGTTGCGAAAAATCTAGCTAGCTTCATGGTGCCAGATTTTCCTGCTTCTCACTTAATTTTCTCTTCTTTTTTTTTTCTTTTTTGAAAGGTAAGGATTTCATTAAACGAAACCAGTCAAATACCACTCATTTTTCATACTTATAAATAACAAATGTCTCTGTCCATAATATCTGTCAAATTCAACGTAAAGTTATAAGTGTAAACAGTCTCAAAAATATATTGTAATAAAAGAATGAGAAAATCTTAGCGAGAAAATTTTATGTGACATTGACATTATGATCATTACATATTGGCGTAAAATTAGATGAGGGTTGGTCTAATGTATCATATTGTGCGTGATAAATAATGATGCGGAGACTATTGGGTCCATAGCAAAGAGTTTGGAATTATAACTTGCCACACGCGTCATTACACACTAGATCAAAATTTTTATTTAGATAATTTTTTTAATAAGACAGTCCAATAAAAATCATGACATATTTTAATTTTTCTCAAATAATATATGGGAAATTACTAGTTTTCTCTTACTGAAATTTAATATATATCATTTACTCCTTATTATTTTTTATAACACTTTTAACCTCTTGCCACCATAATTTTACAATCTTACCCTAATTTTCAAATACAATTTTATTCATAATTATTACAAATTAAATAAGTCGTATAAATGAAATGAAAATAAAAAATGTAAATATTAAAAATAAGAAATAGAAGTTTTGTGAATAAAAAAATTATTTTTCATGTACTTTTTGTTATTTTTAGATTTTTTATAATACATATATATTTTACATTATCAATATCAAATATTAAGTAAATAACTCATTTATCTCTCTTTTCCCTTAAAATTTTTATATCAGGAGAGTTATTGGATATTATTATGAAAATAATAAAGAGATAATTAGCGATATATTTTAATTTTAATAATAAACTTGACAACCTCCAAGTACATTTTAAGTCTTATTTCTTTTCTTTTCTTTTTTTAGATAAGTCTTAAAGTAGGTAAATTATATTGAATGATAAAGAAGGTATGTATTTCGATCTTCTTTCTTACTGTCACAACCTTTATGCTCGAAAGTTTTATTAAAGTACATCCATTTTCTTTCCCAAAAAAAAAGAAAAAAGAAAAAAAATGAAACAAAGAAGAAAGAGAGAAAAGTACACCCATATTATCCACACTTTTATTGAGAACGCTTTGGATAATTAGAATAGCGGGAGATATTTTTTTTTTCTTTTGATAATGGAAGAGCTATTGTGGTACTTTAGCTGGGAAGAAGTATTTTAAAATGGGTTTTATAAAGTTATAATTAATGTAATTCATGATTCATTTGAAACGTATAAAAATAAGTAGTATGATAATAGAATCAATCTAATTTTTTGGGTAGATTATAAGTTACATTAATTATAATTTGGTAAAACTCATTTTAAAATTTATTGTTAATAATTAACTAAGGTAGCGTTTACATTTTGGATTGGAGTGGGAATACTAGGATTGAGAGTGAGAATCCTAGGATTGAGAAAAAAAAAAAATATTTGTATATTTTTTAAAATGAGAAAACAAACAGGTGGACGATGGATAATTTCTCTATTAATAATGTAAAAGTATAACAAATGTAACATCTATATGTATGTAAATATATGTATGTATGCATGTATATTATACACGCAGTATATAGACCTCGACTAGATATTCAATGCTATGTGTATATATATCGATCATTCGTCACCTGGGGCAAAGTAAAACACATTAATTGGAAGAAGAGGTTTCTTCCCATGCAGAGTCGCAGCGACAACAAGAAGTCAAACAAGATATTTGATTCTTCCAAAGAGACACATATATACAATGCCAAGAATTTGTTTCCAAATTTCTAACTTGCACGCAATCAAGCTAATAAGATCAACACATTTATTTATTTTTCCCCCTCTTTTAAATCTATCTATGAGTAATGATACTTGCATATGACATTACACACAAAATTACACGAAATTATTAAAACAAAAAATATTTTGAAAAAAAAAATTAATTAATTTTTTAATTTTTTCTTATATATAAATATTCTCGTTCTATTTATCATATGCAATTTTTTATAAATATGATATATAAAGAACATTTTCCTTTATATATTGACTTGGGAATACGAGAAGATATATGGCCATTGGATTCCTTGTAATTTGTAAATGTGCAATAGGGGGGCACTAAATGATACAAAGAAACAGTATGGGGTAATTGGATATTGAGATTATCTATGCAGGTGATGGTCAAACTTCTGATCTTTCCAGAATCCATTAATAAAGTTGCGAAAAATCTAGCTAGCTTCATGGTGCCAGATTTTCCTGCTTCTCACTTAATTTTCTCTTCTTTTTTTTTTCTTTTTTGAAAGGTAAGGATTTCATTAAACGAAACCAGTCAAATACCACTCATTTTTCATACTTATAAATAACAAATGTCTCTGTCCATAATATCTGTCAAATTCAACGTAAAGTTATAAGTGTAAACAGTCTCAAAAATATATTGTAATAAAAGAATGAGAAAATCTTAGCGAGAAAATTTTATGTGACATTGACATTATGATCATTACATATTGGCGTAAAATTAGATGAGGGTTGGTCTAATGTATCATATTGTGCGTGATAAATAATGATGCGGAGACTATTGGGTCCATAGCAAAGAGTTTGGAATTATAACTTGCCACACGCGTCATTACACACTAGATCAAAATTTTTATTTAGATAATTTTTTTAATAAGACAGTCCAATAAAAATCATGACATATTTTAATTTTTCTCAAATAATATATGGGAAATTACTAGTTTTCTCTTACTGAAATTTAATATATATCATTTACTCCTTATTATTTTTTATAACACTTTTAACCTCTTGCCACCATAATTTTACAATCTTACCCTAATTTTCAAATACAATTTTATTCATAATTATTACAAATTAAATAAGTCGTATAAATGAAATGAAAATAAAAAATGTAAATATTAAAAATAAGAAATAGAAGTTTTGTGAATAAAAAAATTATTTTTCATGTACTTTTTGTTATTTTTAGATTTTTTATAATACATATATATTTTACATTATCAATATCAAATATTAAGTAAATAACTCATTTATCTCTCTTTTCCCTTAAAATTTTTATATCAGGAGAGTTATTGGATATTATTATGAAAATAATAAAGAGATAATTAGCGATATATTTTAATTTTAATAATAAACTTGACAACCTCCAAGTACATTTTAAGTCTTATTTCTTTTCTTTTCTTTTTTTAGATAAGTCTTAAAGTAGGTAAATTATATTGAATGATAAAGAAGGTATGTATTTCGATCTTCTTTCTTACTGTCACAACCTTTATGCTCGAAAGTTTTATTAAAGTACATCCATTTTCTTTCCCAAAAAAAAAGAAAAAAGAAAAAAAATGAAACAAAGAAGAAAGAGAGAAAAGTACACCCATATTATCCACACTTTTATTGAGAACGCTTTGGATAATTAGAATAGCGGGAGATATTTTTTTTTTCTTTTGATAATGGAAGAGCTATTGTGGTACTTTAGCTGGGAAGAAGTATTTTAAAATGGGTTTTATAAAGTTATAATTAATGTAATTCATGATTCATTTGAAACGTATAAAAATAAGTAGTATGATAATAGAATCAATCTAATTTTTTGGGTAGATTATAAGTTACATTAATTATAATTTGGTAAAACTCATTTTAAAATTTATTGTTAATAATTAACTAAGGTAGCGTTTACATTTTGGATTGGAGTGGGAATACTAGGATTGAGAGTGAGAATCCTAGGATTGAGAGTGTGGAGTGAGAGTGAGAGTATGTTGTTTACTTACACTGGAATGAAAACATTGAATGAAGATTATAATCCAATTTATGTATTTACTTTGTCTTAGATTGAGAGTAAATAGTTTCTAATTACAAATTTACCATTCTTTAAAGAATTATATCTTTTAATTATAAAGTTAATAAAAAATATATTTGATAAATAAAATTTTATTTTATTATATTTTTAAATTTATAATAGTTATTAATATTCTTAACTATGTACATCAAAATTTTTTTTATTAATTTTAATTATGTAAGTTAAAAATTATTGATAATGACAATATAAATAAAACATTTTTACTATTAACATAGTATGAAATTAATATTTTCTCAGAATAAACTATTTATTATTATTAATTATTAATATTAAATAAATATAATAATATTATATTTTCAAATAAAGATAGTATATAGTAATATTATTTATTCTCTATTAATATAATAATATTATTTTTTAAGTAATTTTAGCTTAGAATCAATGTAAATTATTATTTAGTTAAATATAATAATATTATTTAAATAAATATAATATTATTTATTTTATTAAATATTAAATTTAATAAAAAGAAGATAGAAAATGAAGAGGTAGGAGTGTGAATTTCACTCCCTACTCTAAATATAAGTGAGGTTCATAGAGTGTGATTCCTATTTCTCTCTTAAAATATTGAAGTAAATATTAAAGTGAGAGAAATTCACACTCCTGACTCTTACTTTAAAAAATAAACACAACATAAATATCTGGTAGTCAGTATTAATAAGAAAAAAAAATCCTACAAAGGACAAATGTGTCAAACAAAAATAAGAGTTAAAATACTTTAGGCTCTACGGGTGAGTGTTAGTGTGTGTCGACATGGCTTTGGATGCCATGCTAATATCCATTATAAAATATCTCGCGCTACGCCACGTGTATAAAAAGATGAGATATGGATGACGAAAAGCTGATTAAACGGCGCCAGCTCGACTCCACTGGTTTCTAGGTTCTAGCCGCAGGAGCCGCCATAAGATTCTACAACAACAAACTCACCTAACTTCTCCCACCGCGTGTATGCATCTTACCCGCCCATTCACCGACCCCACTGACTAATCCAACAATCCAAAGGCTCCCACGTATTCCTCTCTTATCGACAAACAAACAGCCTAAAATCATCCACGTGTCGGGTCCGATGCATTATTACCCCCTTAATCCAACGGACCCAACATCCTCCCTCTCCCTCCCTTCCGCAAGGAGAAGAGGAAAAAAAAAAAAAAAGGCCACCACCTTCAGCCTTCAGTCTTCATCCTGCCCAGCATACCATCAACTTCCCATTCTACCCCTCTTGTTTTCTCATAATTCTCAATTCCCCACTCTCCTGAAAATCCAATCTTTATTATCTGACAAAATCAAAATTCGATCTTTCGATCTGGGTATTTTGAGAATTTTTTCTTTTTAAATATTGTGATGGCTGATTCGGACAACGATTCTGGGGGACAAAACAACAGCAACGCAAACAGCGAGCTGTCGGCGAGAGAACAGGACAGGTTCTTGCCGATAGCTAATGTAAGCAGGATAATGAAGAAGGCTTTGCCAGCGAATGCGAAGATATCAAAGGACGCTAAAGAGACAGTGCAAGAGTGTGTGTCGGAGTTTATAAGTTTCATAACTGGCGAAGCTTCTGACAAGTGTCAGCGCGAGAAGCGGAAGACGATCAACGGTGATGATTTGTTGTGGGCCATGACGACTTTAGGCTTCGAAGAGTACGTGGAACCCTTGAAGGTCTATTTGCAAAAGTATAGGGAGATGGAGGGAGAGAAGACTTCCATGGGGAGGGAGAAGGACGGCGGTGGTAGTGGTGGCGGCGCTGGGTCAGGCGGCGGCGGAGCAACGGCTGGTGGTGGGGCCAGTGGTGGTGGCGGTGCTGGTGGGGGTTACAATGGAGGGGTGTACGGTGGGATGATGATGATGGGACATCAAGGACACGTTTATGGCTCTGGTGGATTTCATCATCATCATCACCATCACCATAATCAGATGGGTGCTGGAAACAGTGGGTCCCCTGCTGCATCAGCTTCTGTCTCTGCCAGAGGCGGCGGTGGCAGCAGTGGAGCTATTAGGTCAAGGTAGGTGTATTTTGGAGCATCAGCTTCTGGGACTTATATATAGCTTAATTAGATAGACCTTAAATTGTTATATCATATTATTATATATGAACATGATTAGGTAATTCTTTTTTTTCCTATGTTTATTTATGTGAGTTTTGGGTAAAGAATTGATATATATATACTATATATATATATATATATAGTTAAGTACTAATTGAGGGGAGTGAGATTCTAAGTGACTATGTTCCATAGCCTCTTGATGTAATTGTTGTTGTGGTATGATATATGAAAGGGAATTTTGGTTATGTGCATGGAAGTTGTAAATTTTTTGGAAAGATAGATGAGCTGATGATAGCTTTGAGAGAGGTCTGACAAATGACAAATGTCTAAGAAGAAAGGCACTGACTTAGGTCTGGGACATGTTTAATTTTTTTTTTAGGAAAGGACTCCTTTAGGTCCGCCATTTTAGGAAAGGACTCATTCTCAATGTTTACTTAGTTGTTCTTTTACCAAATGGAGGAGGACACTGAAAGCGTAATTATTAACTTTCAGGTTTCGATTGTAGATTTGCTGCTGCAGCTTTGTGTACTTTGTCTCATGATGTCATTTTTGAGCTCATGCTTTTGCTTTCCTTCGAGCACCGTAACAATATTTAGATTTTAGAGGGTCGGATCAGGTTACCGACAAGCTACGTGGCAGGTTTTTATTGGATAAGTTGTAGATCCTTGACCAATGAAAAGTTACCATGTGGCGCACAACGTTGTGCACTTGATCGCTCTCTGTATTTATTTAAAAGTAGTCGACAATATTTCACGATCATAAATGGTATCAACATATCATGGCATGCTATTCAGTGAACACATCCTCATAAAAAAGTACAAATTTTAATGCATTAGCGGTTTTTTTTTGTCTGTTAATACTATTTTTATTTTTTTAAAATGTTTTTATTAGATAAAGATTATATATATATATATATATATATATACTCCATATATAAAGGCGCCTAGGTTTTATTCTCCATGATGTTCTCACTCTCCATTAACACTCACACTCCGAAAAAAATAGGTTTTCTTCAACCGTAAAGCTTGAGTTTGCTAACTTAAGCGTCGGAGTGTGAATGCTGGGGTACCCCGGCTTCACCTCTAACCTCTATTTCGCTGTTTTGCAGATGTGAAACTCATTGGGAAGGACACCTCTCTTGCTTCTGACCTTCCGCTGTTGCTACCACTCTCTCTCCCCTTCTCATCTCCCCCGAAGTCCAGATATACCACACCGCACACAACAAACCAGTGAGGTACCCCATCTCCCAAAAATACAAATTTATTGTTCTAGATTGGTTTGGCTTTTCCTACCCCAAAATCGGTTGAAAACAGATATAATTACAAAGTCCATATATAAAAATTGTATTATAAATGATGTTGCACAAATCAATGACTACATTAAAATAGTCGATTAGTAATGATATAATTACAAAGTCCATATATAAAATTTGTATTATAAATGATGTTGCATAAATCAATGACGATCTTGTATTTAATGATATTTAACTTTTTATATCATCAATGATGTTATACCCATTGTTTTCAACTGATTTTGGGGTAGGAAAAGCAAAACCAATCTAGAACAATAAATTTGTATTTTTGGGAGATGGGGTACCTCACTGGTTTGTTGTGTGCGGTGTGGTATATCTGGACTTCGGGGGAGGTGAGAAGGGGAGAGAGAGTGATAGCAACGGTGGAAGGTCAGAAGCAAGAGAGGTGTCTTTTCTTGTGAGTTTCACTCCTGCAAAACAGCGAAATAGAGGTTAGAGGTGAAGCCGGAGTACCCCGGCGTTCACACTCCGACGCTCAAGTTAGCAAACTCAATCATTTTTTGATCAAGAGAGCTGGCTAGCCCTCTGTAAATTAGGGTTTTAAGGTTGAAGAAAACCTCTTTTTCGGAGTGTGAGTGTTAATGGTGAATGAGAACATGATGGAGAGTAAAACCTAGGCGCCTTTATATATGGAGTACCTTAGCTGCCACGTGGCGTACCCTTTTTGGCTAACGACCCTTTACCGCTTTTATGATTCTTGGGGCCGTTATGTGCATGTTCACGGCGTATCTCATCTTTTGGAAACGTGGCGCGCGCTGGAGAGTGATCCGGGGTACCTCTGCAGTAGCTGCCGGGTAGGCGGTTGGGGACCACTGTCCTTGGGACAATGTCCTTCATTTTTGGCAGAGGTAGCAGGCGGCTGTCCCCCCCTTTTGATACGGCGTTCTTGATTCTTAATTTTGACAAAATCAAACAATATCTTTTAGGAGGCGGAGACGTTTCTCATGGCAGATATTTTTGGTGGATTCTCTTACATCCGCTTTGCCGGGTACCTCGAGTTACATGGGGTACCCCCTATTACGCGGGGTACCCCTATTTGTATGGGATACCTCTATTTGTATTGAGTATCTCATATTATATGGGGTACCTCTATTTATGTAGGATACCTCTATTTATATGGGGTACCTCAGGTCATGCCGGACATCCGGATTGTGCAGGGTACTTCCGACTGTGCTGAAATCATTCCATTAGTTGACACGTGGCGCTCTATTACCTTTCCTATTTTTCCCTCAAACACCTATTATAGAATAACAAAAGATTCTTGAAATTTACAAATCTGCATGCATGGCATGCACTCAAAACATATTTTGCATTGTTTCTGATTACTGATCATCAAAGATCATGGGTAGAGTTTTGCCTTCTGTTCTACAATTTTTTTCCCCTTTTTATTAGAAAAGAGAAATGAGGCAAAGTGCAAGCTGCACGCAGTTTAATTTTTTATTTTTTAATTGCTTGGCCCATGTATTGTCGAGTATTTTGAGGAATTCTTTTAATTTTTACTTTTATTAAATTAATGTATAAATTAAAAGACAAAATAACACACATTTTTAATATATTATATTTATTTTCTAGTGTATTAAAATTTATATTTTTTTTGTCTTTATTTAAAGTAAGGATAAATTAAAAAAATAAGAACACATATTTTAATATAGTATATTAATTTTGTAGTGTATTAAAGTTGTTTTTATCTTTTAACTTGTCTCTTAATTTAACAAAATAAAAGATTTTCTTAATATAAAATTAAATCATAAATTACTCTAATTTATATTTGTGATTATTTTAAATTTAATAACTAGTGAAAATCCAGCATAATTCTATTAAATGATGGCATCACTACCAATCAAGTCTGACTTCATTTTTAGTAAATAAAAAAAGCTTAGTGGATACTTTTATAGTCGTATTGCAAAAGAATCTAGTCATAGGAAGTTTTAACATTGCTGATGGGAATCTTAAATCCTGCTGTTTATCAACATAAATTATTTCTGCCCATCCAAATTTTGTGAGATTTCGATTCAGTGTTCCTCCCACAAATATTATTTTAGCAAAATCATTTTGAGGGACAGAAAAAAAAAAAAAAAGCCTTTAGGGCAAATATTTCAAGCTCTTACATGGAGTGTAATAATTTAATGAAAAAAAATTGAGATCTATTTTTTAATCGAGAAACTTAAATCTTGTCAAAAGACAAGAAATGAACCGAGGTTAATTGATTGACTGAAATTGACACTAACGTGTGGGGGTTTAATATTTCAACATTAGTTAAACCAATACACACGTTTTGGCTAATTGCTCAATATACATATATACATATAAACACTCCTTCTCTAGTACGGACATCCTAATTATTTTTCTTTTATGCGAACACGTATTTAAATCATATGGTTCAATAGAGTTAGTTTTTAATGTTATTAAGTCGCATGATTTTATAAAATATTAAAAATTAAATCTATTAAGCCGCACAGTTTAATAGCGTGTCTGCATTAAAAAAATGAGGACACCTCCACCTTAGAATTTTTTATCTAATTCAGGATCTTGAACTTTATTTAAGTTCGAGACTGTTATTAAATTATATAATTTAATAGCTTAAACCATTATAAATGTTTTAATCCGGAATTGTAAAGTATGAGGACGTCCGGGAAAACGCATAAACCATGTGGTTTAAGTGCTCTAAATTGTAAGTCTCTGAAACCCCGCAGTTTTAAAGCTTTCTCAGTCTTTTCCCGCACTTTAAGATTTCGGATAAGAAAACTACTTATATATATATATATATATATATAATTATTTTTTTTAATGAGGACACATTTACTCTAACAAAGTGAGGATATCACTAAAATATTAAAAAAAAATATATTTTTTGATATATTAGAAATTATATTTTTTTATTTGTATTAGTATATTGAAATATGTGTTTTTTTATCAATTAGTGTATGTGTATGTATATGCATATGTATATGTATATGCATGTGTGTGTGTGTGTGTGTGTGTGATATGGTCTAACATCCTAGACTTTATTAAAATCTAGAAAAGTTATTAAATCATATGATTTAGTAATATAATATCATTACACTATTAACCATGTGATTTAATAACTTTCATAATCATTACACTACTAAACTGCACAGTTTAATAATTTTTCCAAACTTCAATAAATTCAAGATATATATGTGTGTGTGTATTATATATATACTAGTTCAATCAAATGGCTAAGGTAATTGCTTATATGACATTGACACTTTATTAAGTATATAACTCAAAAAACAAATTAAAAAGCTGAGGTGGCATATTAAAATTTAAAAAAGAAAAAGATAGAATCCTAACTCTTGATGTACTTCATTCCTTAATGGGATTATATCAGCGAAAACTTTTGTTTCAACAACTTCCCACTAAAAGAAAATGATAATAAACGACTGACACTTTATGATAAAAATTACTATATCATAAAAGTATGATAGAGTTGTGGTAAAATTATTTTCTATTAAATGATTAATGATGTACTTGTAATATAATTTGTGTCTATCAAGAATTTATGAAAGGACAGTGATAGAAATATACTCTATCAAAGACTTTGTGATAGAATTTTAATATTGACCATGTTTAATCAAATTTTAAATTAATATTTTATTAAAAGAAAAGTAAAATGGCCCATTTTAGACTGACATATAATTTTAAAAAATTAGATGTAAATGATAAAATCAAAAAAGGTTGATTAAACTACAACCTAAAATTTTCTTAAATCTTCGAACTCACTTATGATGCGTTTATTAAATTAGAATCAAATGAGCTGAAATCCAAATAGGTAGGAATGAAAATGTGTTGGAATGAGGATAAAGAATAAAAATTAGAATAAGTTGTTTATTTGAACTGTAGGAATCGAAATCCGAATGAGTTGGATTGCCATTAATGGGTTTACTTTATCTAAAAATCGGAATTGGAATGAGTTACATTTTAACAAATTACTTAAATGTACTTAATGAATGATTGTCATAATTATTATTTTGTATTTTAATAATTTTGATAATTTATTAAAAATTATTATTAATGATAATTTTTGTTAAGTAATATTTTAATATATTAACTAATTGTAAAAAAATAATCATTAATAATAATAACAATAATAATAATAATAAACATTAATATATTAATTAATTAATTAGAGTAACTAAAATTAATTAATTAATTAATTAATAATTATCATCATCATTGTTGACGTAGATTTCTGGTCAACTAGAGAATTTAATTTAGGTGGGGGTGTTATAATAAAAAGATATAGAAAATTAACATGATTCGGCCTTCAGTTTACATCTAAGGGCAGAGAAAATAAAATTTCTATTAAAGTCACAATTACAATTCAACTCTCCCTCTCTTTGCTACTTTTCAGTGCTCTGAAATATCTTTATGAGAATAAGATCTACAATGATCATCATTAAAAAGTCAAAATATATAAATTAATTAGAATAATTATATTAATTCATTAATTATAATAATAATTCATTAATTATAGTAATTTTTTAATTGAGGACAAAATATGTATTCTTGATTTATGTGGGGGTAAAATGGTCAATTATGGGAATGAGAAATTGATTTCTATCACCTCTTGGAATTAATCTCTCATTCCCCATTCTCAATTTTAGGTGGGTTCCACGGTTCTGATTTCGATTCTGTCCCTATTTTACGAAATAAACACTCTTAATTATTCTGATTTTCTAATTTAGAAAGTAAACGCATTGAGTAAATTAATTTTCATATGTGTTGATTTTTGTTTTGAGATTTTGTTAGAGATTTCTTTTTTTTTTGGGTGGATTTGTATTTAGATTCTTAGAGAAATATGTGAGATTTTAAATTGATTAAGTTGTTAGGTCTTCTTAATTTTGTCAATTTATTCATGGTTGTCTCTTGAATTATCTCTACCGACATTCTAAACCTTAAGCTATTAAATGTTTATGTACATTCATGTCCTTATGTTTAGAAATAATAGTTTCTAACAAAGCCGGTTAGGTGTTTGATGGAATGCATTAAAGAAAAAGAATTGTCTTAACATATTCTGTTTAATCTTTCATTTTTATTTTTTATTTTTGTAAGTTGAACCTACATCTTTGATAAAGTGACTACATGAAAAGATTTTTAATTAACACTTTCATAAGTTTATTGCAATTGTCATGTTATCTATGCAGCATATCCAAATGTTATCTTTATTATTTTCCCCAAAACTGTTCGGCACTAGAATACGCCAACCAACATTTGTAAAATAATGTAATGTCTCTTTTTATACCTGGAGCACATATTATAAGTAAGCTATTTGATTTGTTTTGTGTCTTATTATTGTTGTATTCTATATAGGATACCTATGGTTACTGCAAGAACTTATTAACTTGGATTTGGCTTTGGATTTTTATATGGAATAAATTTTTATATTTTTTACTCTTTGGCTTTCGATTTTTGGTGCCTCTATGATTCTGTTAGTTTCTTCAATATGGGACAGTGTCTGCTTAAGAAATGAGGTGGCATCCAATCTTAATTCCCAACTTTTTGTCCTCTTCATTTCTCTTCTTTAAACGCCTCTCTCTTTCTTTTGCATATATGTTTAGCACTCTTTTCTATTCAATAATACCCAAAAATAATTGGTTCTTTTTAAGTATTTGAAATTTTATCTCAAGAACCATAATTGTACTAGAAATTAAAATTTTGAGTAGCTTTTTTAAGCAAAGTTGAAGTTGTTGGTAGTGTTTTATTTAGCCAAAAGAATAATCGGTGCTTTGGAAGAAAGTGGAAATTATAATAATAATTCATTAATTATAGTAATTTTTTAATTGAGGACAAAATATGTATTCTTGATTTATGTGGGGGTAAAATGGTCAATTATGGGAATGAGAAATTGATTTCTATCACCTCTTGGAATTAATCTCTCATTCCCCATTCTCAATTTTAGGTGGGTTCCACGGTTCTGATTTCGATTCTGTCCCTATTTTACGAAATAAACACTCTTAATTATTCTGATTTTCTAATTTAGAAAGTAAACGCATTGAGTAAATTAATTTTCATATGTGTTGATTTTTGTTTTGAGATTTTGTTAGAGATTTCTTTTTTTTTTGGGTGGATTTGTATTTAGATTCTTAGAGAAATATGTGAGATTTTAAATTGATTAAGTTGTTAGGTCTTCTTAATTTTGTCAATTTATTCATGGTTGTCTCTTGAATTATCTCTACCGACATTCTAAACCTTAAGCTATTAAATGTTTATGTACATTCATGTCCTTATGTTTAGAAATAATAGTTTCTAACAAAGCCGGTTAGGTGTTTGATGGAATGCATTAAAGAAAAAGAATTGTCTTAACATATTCTGTTTAATCTTTCATTTTTATTTTTTATTTTTGTAAGTTGAACCTACATCTTTGATAAAGTGACTACATGAAAAGATTTTTAATTAACACTTTCATAAGTTTATTGCAATTGTCATGTTATCTATGCAGCATATCCAAATGTTATCTTTATTATTTTCCCCAAAACTGTTCGGCACTAGAATACGCCAACCAACATTTGTAAAATAATGTAATGTCTCTTTTTATACCTGGAGCACATATTATAAGTAAGCTATTTGATTTGTTTTGTGTCTTATTATTGTTGTATTCTATATAGGATACCTATGGTTACTGCAAGAACTTATTAACTTGGATTTGGCTTTGGATTTTTATATGGAATAAATTTTTATATTTTTTACTCTTTGGCTTTCGATTTTTGGTGCCTCTATGATTCTGTTAGTTTCTTCAATATGGGACAGTGTCTGCTTAAGAAATGAGGTGGCATCCAATCTTAATTCCCAACTTTTTGTCCTCTTCATTTCTCTTCTTTAAACGCCTCTCTCTTTCTTTTGCATATATGTTTAGCACTCTTTTCTATTCAATAATACCCAAAAATAATTGGTTCTTTTTAAGTATTTGAAATTTTATCTCAAGAACCATAATTGTACTAGAAATTAAAATTTTGAGTAGCTTTTTTAAGCAAAGTTGAAGTTGTTGGTAGTGTTTTATTTAGCCAAAAGAATAATCGGTGCTTTGGAAGAAAGTGGAAAAACATTCTTTCTTTGGGTTGATCTTTTCTAGAGCATATTTACAAACACTTGCTTTCCTAATATGCTTTTGGAATCTACTCTCATGTAATCACGAGAGAGCACTAGTGATGACTATTCTTAAATCAATAGATTCTAATCTTATTACTCCCATAACTTTACTGTTGCTTGCAGCATGAAAATATAGAGGATCAGAGATAAAAATGCTCTCTAGCTTTTAGTGGCTTCTCATTCAAGCTTATGTTTTGAGATGGATTGCCTTCTTTTCTGGCATACGAGTTATAAATTAGGGAGAGAAAGTCTCCTTTGTGTTTGATAAAAAGATCAACCCATACTTGGAAATTTTTGTTTTGTGCTTTTATCTATTTCAACAATTCCAGTCTTATTGAATGGCATGAAACTTGCATCATTCATAGAACATTTTTGGATATACAACACTTGTTGGAGATACCAATGCCAATTCTATAGTTAATTATATTTTTAAATTACATGCGCTGTAATCTGATTTGTTTGTGTAATTTTGCTTTTAGGTACTGTTGAATTTGGATCTTATAGCTGAATGAAGGTTTTACGTATACCTATAGAAATATAGAATATGTTGGACTTTGGTGCAAGTGTTTTGGGTGACTACTTATCTTAGGATATTTTGCCAAATTTGGTGTTGACGTAGTTTGTATATTTCAATTATTGGAGTTGTTATACATAATGTGGTTTAAATGGATATTGTAGTTTTAATATATGTTAAATTTCATATATTTTGTTATTTATTAGATTTTGTAACTATTAGTATTAGATTTTAAATTTATTTTGGATTTACAATTTTTTTCTGAAATAAAATTTGCAAAAATTTGGGAATTTACAAAATAATAATAATAATTATTATTATTATAATACAATTCAAATAACAACAACAATAAATTTTAAAAATAACAATATCATTAATAATATTTTTAAACAATATTAATTAAAATATATAAATTTTTGTGCAAAACAAATATAGGAAATTCAAATAAATTTAAATTTCCCCTTAATTAAGGTATGTCATACTTGTGACTTCTAAAAACTATCATAAATTGCATGATAGATATTTTTCTATAATAAAACAGTGACACGTGCATATGTGATAAATAAATTCTCTATAATCCACTCGTTCTTATGATAGTATTTTTTAGTCATTTATTGTTAGTTTTCTAATAGTGTCCTCAACAAGATTATAGAGAGTACATTGACTCTTGCAAGTTAAAAAAAAAGGATTATTATTCGCATGAAGAAGTAAATGAAAAAAAAAAGTAATAAGTATGTTTTTATCATTTGTACTTTAGTTTGTTGTCTTCTTTATTTTATTGATAAGCAAAAATTAATTTTCTTATATGAATAAGTACAAAAGTTATATTAAAAAATAAGTACAAAAGTTTTATCATAAGCTGAAGCTTAGCTTCAAGTCAAGACAAGAATAATGAAGGAATCAATGTGTCGTTAATTCAATTCACGAACAGGGGCGCATATGTTAGTGTATATGAAAAAAAAAATCAATTAGTTTGATTAAAATTACGAAAATGCCATTAATTATTAATCTTAATACCATCAATTGTTAATTACAAAATACCATCCATTATTATGTCTTTTCCTTTACTTCCACCGACACCATTAGAAAAAAAAAATTCCAAATCCTTCACGATTCTTCATTCTTCATCAATTCACCTTCACTGCTTCACAAATCATAATTCATCATCCGTTCATATTTTCTAATTTCTTCGCAATCTGTACATTTTTCTATTGATATGTTACTATACTGTTAGAACTTATATAAATTATTTATTTTTCTTAGATAGATTTTATTGATTTATTTTACATATTATTTTAATTTATTATTTTGAATGTTTGATTGGCTTTTTTTTGTAATTAGTTTTGTAATTTATTAGTTTGAGTTGATTTATTATTGTTATTTTTTCAATAATAATATTTTTTAAAGTGGAAAAGATTAACAAAATTGAATTGTTTAATTTATTTAAGCATGCTAATTAAGCTTGTAATTATTAATTAATTTATTAATTCTTATGTAGTTTCATGTTATGGTAATTTATAGGTTATAATGTCTAATAAATCCAAGTCAAGGAAAAGTCTCCTTTCATTCTTTGCCAAAGTAGAGATGGAGCAATTTAAAGGATCAATTTAAACATATTGATAAAAGAATGAATGCACAATCTTCGCAACAAGTTTTAGAGAATAGGTTGCGGCTAAAAACCACAATCGTAGCTACGAAGTGGTTAGGTACTATTGATTCAGAATTCATAATTGATGAATTCCATTGTTTGAAGCCGCAAAAAGTACAACTGTAGTTATATTTTTGTTTTGAATTGCATTTTTATTTTCTATTTTTATAAAATTATTTTGTTTAAAGTAATTACTATTTGTTGTAAGATTTTTAATGTCCTCATCATATTATGTGTATTTTATTTTTTCTTATAAAATCTTACGTTCACTTTACAATATAACTTTTTTTTTTAAATTTAGCCCCGAGTGCTTTAAAATCCTGGATCCACCCTTGCTCACGAAGCAAAAGAATGTATACAATTATGGTCGAAGCTAGGGGTGGGCATGGGTTGGTTTGGATTGGATTTTAAGTCAACCCAAACTAAACCATAAAAATTTGAACCCAACTCAAACCAATCCAAATATTTTTAACCCAACCAAAACCAACCCATTTGGGTTTGGTTTGAATTTTTTAATCAAAATATTTTTTAATCAAAATATTTTTTATTTTGATAAATTTAATTATATCAAAATTACAATAATGATTAAATTAATATTAAAATATGAAAAAATATAGTCAAAAAATTATAAATAATAGATTTCAAAATAACTTTGTCCTTAAATATTAACCATATTACAATACAAATTCTAATAATGTCAATACAAATCAAAATAAGAAAAGACATCCAAATCAAGTATCAAAGCTATCCATCATAATCATTCCATCTGCACCACTTTAATCAAAAGATCCCATGATCAACTAAGTCTACTCCTTCGCCAACAAAAAAAATAACAAAAAAAAATTATAATGTTGAATAGTTATAAAGATGAGTAAATTTAAAAAGGAACATGATTCATACCAAAATCGTAAGAATAACATCAATCTAAAGTCATTGCCTCCGTTGTTGCACTTGATCCAAACTCTACATTAGATAAAAATAAATTAATAAAAAAGGGCTAGTGATAAACAAATATATAATGTTTTTTCACTTGTTATGATATACAATAGTTACCTGACATCATGGCTTCATAAAACTCAAGCTCTTCCATCATTTGTTCATCTTGTAATGGGACAAAAGTGTTACGTAACCAATTTTGTGAGAATATCAAAGTTTCCGCCATCTTTGGACTTAAAGAACTACGAAATGAATCAATGATGCGTCCTCCAATACTAAATGCAGATTCTGAAGCTACTGTAGATATTGGAATCGCAAACACATCCTTTGCAATATGTGAAAGAACTCAATATTTTATTGAGTTCATTTTCCACCATGCCAAAATCTCAAAGTCGTCATCATCAACATGTTCACATGGCTCCAACAAGTACCTCTCTACTTCATTTTTCATCTCAATACAATCATATTTTCCTATTCTTTATTTGAATTTTGCAACACTTGAAAGTTTAGAAAACCCTGCCTTTTTATCAAATTTCCTACTATCAACAATTGACGACTTACCAACACCACTAGATGATCCACAACCACCAATCTTAGTGTCAAGATCTTTACAGTATTCATAAAGACGTATTAAAAGATTTTTTACCTCTTTAGACTTCTTCCCAACCTCATCAATAATAAAAATGTCTTCAAAGTAAAATGTCACATATTTTAATTTATAACGTGGATCAAGAATAACCAAAATAAGCAACAAATTATTTAACCCATCAATTGAACCCCAATATTTGTTGTTTGAGGGAAAAATAGGAAAGGCAATAGAGCACCACGTGTCAACCAATGAAATGATTTCAGCATAATCGGAGGTACCCTGCACAATCCGAGGTGCCCGGCAAATAATGGGGTACCCCATACAAGTAGAGGTACCCTGCACAATTAGAGGTTTCCCACACAAATAGAGGTACCCCATATAATGAGGTACCCCATACAAATAGAGGTATCCCATACAAATAGGTGTACCCCGCGTAATAAGAGGTACCCCATGTAACTCGAGGTACCCGGCAAAGCGGATGTAAGAGAATCCACTGAAAATATCTGCCATGAGAAACGTCTCCGCCTCCTAAAAGATATTATTTGATTTTGTCAGAATTAGGAATCAAGAACGTCGTATCAAAAGGGGGGGACAGCCGCTTGCTACCTCTGCCAAAAGTGAAGGACACTGTCCCAAGGACAGTGGTCCCCAACCGCCTACCCGACAGCTACTGCAGGGGTACCCTGGACCACTCTCCAGCGCGCGCCACGTTTCCAAAAGATGAGATACGCCGCGAACATGCAGATAACGGCCCAAAAATTATAAAGAGGTAAAAGGACGTTAGCCAAAAAGGGTACGCCACGTGGCAGCTGAGGTACTCCATATATAAAGGCGCCTAGGTTTCGTTCTCGGGGGAGGTTTTTCACTCACCATTAACACTCACACTCCAAAAAGTAGGTTTTCTTCAACCTTAAAACCCTAATTTACAGAGGGCTAGCTAGCTCTCTTGATCAAAAAGCTTGAGTTTGCTAACTTGAGCGTCGGAGTGTGAACGCCGGGGTACCCCGGCTTCACCTCTAACCTCTATTTCGCTGTTTTGCAGGAGTGAAACTCATTGGAAAGGACACCTTTCTTGCTTCTGACCTTCTACCGTTGCTACCACTCTCTCTCCCCTTCTCACCTCCCCCGAAGTCCAAATGTACCACACCGCACACAACAAACCAGTGAGGTACCCCATCTCCCAAAAATACAAATTTATTGTTCTAGATTGATTTGGCTCTTCCTACCCCAAAATCAATTGAAAACAATTGGCGCCGTCTGTGGGGAGGCGCACAAAAAGCTTCCACCGCGGTTACCAAACTAGTTGTTGTGTGTACCCCAATACATGGCACCCGACGTACCTCCCGAAAGTATAATGGCGGATCCTACAAGGATGAGAGATGAGAGCAGCAGTGAAGGTAGTGATCCTGCAAGAAGGGTAGCCCGCATCAACAAGGGCAAGGGTATCAAGCAATCGACGGGTGTTCGCCAAGAGGAGGAACCTATTTCCCACAAGCGTTTCGAGGATCTTGCCCACGCAATACTTAGGCGGTTGGATCTCGGGCACCCGAAAGTTCACTTCCATCAGTGACGTTAGATGCTCCACCACCTCAAACGGGCGACCAAGCTATGGTAAAAAAAGAAGGTACCCGAGGCCAGCAAACCAAAGCATAGGCTATCGGGTACCCGTTCTAATTTTCAAACCGTGGGCTCCCGCGACGAGTGTTCCACCGCCTCTTGCAATTCCTGCAGCAGCCAGAGTACGAGGCGTGCAAAACGTACCCACGAAGATCTCCGTGAGAAGTTAAACGCCAAAAGTGCTTCTCAAATGGCGGCGACATCATCGGGTACATCAAGGGTACCCCGAATGCGGAGCCCTCCATGGGTTGCCCCGCGAGGACGAGTGTTTAACACTCAGAGTATCTCACGGGTACCTGAACCTCCAAGATTGCCACCACCAGAGCAGCAAGAGCCACCACCGAGGCCTTAGTGGTAGGGTACCCCATAACTAGTTACTCTAGAGTTATGCGGGGTACCCCACGGGGAACAGATTAAGCCCGTTCCCGGGCGTTGCAGCAAGTGGAGATGGATGAGAAATGTCATTGGAAGCTCCAAGAACATAAGGTCGAGGTCACAAAGAATAAGGAGAAGGCAAAGAGGACGAAAGCCCCAATACCAAGGGTACCCCGAATGCGGAGCCCTCCACGGGCTGCCCCGCGGGGACGAGTGTTTAACACTCAGAGTATCTCACGGGTACCCGAACCTCCAAGATCGCCACCACCAGAGCAGCAAGAGCCACCACCAAGGCCTCAGTGGTAAGGTACCCCATAACTAGTTACTCTAGAGTTATGCGGGGTACCCCACGGGGACCAGATTAAGCCCGTTCCCGGGCGTTGCAGCAAGTGGAGATGGGTGAGAAATGTCATTTGAAGCGCCAAGAAGATAAGGTCGAGGTCACAAAGAATAAGAAGAAGCCGAAGAGGACGGAAGCCTCAATACCAGGGGTACCCCAAATGTGGAGCCCTCCACGGGTTGCCCCGCGGAGACGAGTGTTTAACACTTAGAGTATCTCACGGGTACCCCAATCTCCAAGATCGCCACCACCAGAGCAGCAAGAGCCACCATCGAGGCCTCGGTGGTAGGGTACCCCATAACTAGTTACTCTAGAGTTATGCGGGGGTACCCCACGGGGAACAAATTAAGCCCAAATGTGAATTGGAGGCACCTTTGGATCATCGAATACCCAAAGATGAAAAATGGGGTACCCCGGTTGAAGACTCGGTTTCAGTCTCGATTTGGGCCACTAATCCAACAAAGAAAAGTCATACTACTAGTAAAAGTATTGTTTATTATGACGCAAGAGGGTATCCAGAGATCACCTTACTCTAGGGTACCCGAGGTACCTGACCTATCTCTAATTATGATAATATACTCAACATCAGAGCCGCCTTTATCATTATTTGTTCGCCATATTTGATTATGAGCGAATGGTCGATCATGAGGGTTCAATCATCTCGCATAAGGGTAGGCGAGCAGCCACCTTTATCTCAATCTATATTGTCTATTTGATTCAATGGGAATGGTGGATCATGAGATTTTCGACCATCTCACATAAGGGTAGGCAAGCGGCTACCTTTATCTCAATTTATATTGTCTATTTAATTCCATGCAAATGGTGGATAATGAGGTTTTCGACCATCTCGCATAAGGGTAGGTGAGCAGCCACCTTTATCTCAATCTATATTGTCTATTTAATTCCATGCGAATGGTGGATCATGAGGTTTTCGACCATCTCGCATAAGGGTAGGCGAGCAGCTACCTTCATCTCAATCTCTGTTGTCTATTTGATTCCAGCGAATGGTGGATTATGAGGTTTTCGACCATATCGCATAAGGGTAGGTGAGCAGCTACTTTGATCTCAATCTATGTTGTCTATTTGATTCCACGCGAATGGCGGATCATGAGATTTTCGACCATCTCGCATAAGGGTAGGCGAGCGGCTACCTTCATCTCAATCTCTGTTGTCTATTTGATTCCAGCGAATGGTGGATCATGAGGTTTTCGACCATATCGCATAAGGGTAGGCGAGCAGCTACCTTTATCTCAATCTATGTTGTCTATTTGATTCCACGCGAATGGCGGATCATGAGATTTTTTACCATCTCGCATAAGGGTAGGCGAGCAGCCCACCTTTATTACTATTTATCTTGCATATTTGATGTAGAGTGATTGGTGGATCATGAGGTTTTCCATCATCTCTTAAAAGGAATAGCAACAAGTTTTTTGAAGATTTGCGGCAAGCATTTCTATGAAAATCGCCATACACTAATTAAGGGTACCCCACGCTAGAAAGTCACTCCTCAAATACACGAAGAGGAGCTCTAAGAAAGCCTGAGATAAGTAGCAAGCATATTTGAAGGAATCGCCATATGTTTAAAATGGGGTTATCCCGCCATGAAGTAACAGATAACTCATGGGATATCCAAGCTTAAGGGTACTTGAGGTACCCCATACGCCTTGTCGGTAATGCCGAACAAGGTTACATAGTAGGATGGTTATCTTCACATTCATCATTTAGGATAAGGGGATCAATAAAAGTGCTAGAAATAGCAGAAACACAAGCGTCGGTATCAGGGGTACCTTATGGCGACTTCATCTGAGGTACCCCAGTTGATCCCTATGGGCTTTCAGACCAAGATGTGTGGGTAGCCGTTATTCTCAATTGCCTTCAAGATAGTCGGCTTATCTACCTAATTCTCTACTCTTGGCACCACAAGCCCCATATTAGCACTCCATTCCTCGGTCAAGATGCACTCAAAAGCATTGTCAACTATGTTCTTCTCTTGAGGTACCAAGTCCTCAAGCTTAACTTAAAGCTCTTCAGGGTCTTCCACCATATGGGCCTTCTCCTCTGACACTTCATCAAAGTGTCCCCTCAAAGTCTTGTTCACTCCAGAGATCTTCCCTTCATGAGGGTACCCCTAGAGGCGTCCTCTATTCAGCTGCCCATCGAGCTAAACTTCATATCGCCACGTGTCGCTCCTACTTTTTATGTAAGTTTCTTTTGCCTCCAATACTTCTCGCCAAAAAGAAACTAGGGGGATGTTGTTTGAGGGAAAAATAGGAAAGGCAATAGAGCACCACGTGTCAACCAATGAAATGATTTCAGCACAATCGGAGGTACCCTGCACAATCCGAGGTGCCCGGCAAATAATGGGGTACCCCATACAAGTAGAGGTACCCTGCACAATTAGAGGTTTCCCACACAAATAGAGGTACCCCATATAATGAGGTACCCCATACAAATAGAGGTATCCCATACAAATAGGGGTACCCCGCGTAATAAGAGGTACCCCATGTAACTCGAGGTACCCGGCAAAGCGGATGTAAGAGAATCCACTGAAAATATCCGCCATGAGAAACGTCTCCGCCTCCTAAAAGATATTATTTGATTTTGTCAGAATTAGGAATCAAGAACGTCGTATCAAAAGGGGGGGACAGCCGCCTGCTACCTCTGCCAAAAGTGAAGGACACTGTCCCAAGGACAGTGGTCCCCAACCGCCTACCCGACAGCTACTGCAGGGGTACCCTGGACCACTCTCCAGCGCGCGCCACGTTTCCAAAAGATGAGATACGCCGCGAACATGCAGATAACGGCCCAAAAATTATAAAGAGGTAAAAGGACGTTAGCCAAAAAGGGTATGCCACGTGGCAGCTGAGGTACTCCATATATAAAGGCGCCTAGGTTTCGTTCTCGGGGGAGGTTTTTCACTCACCATTAACACTCACACTCCAAAAAGTAGGTTTTCTTCAACCTTAAAACCCTAATTTACAGAGGGCTAGCCAGCTCTCTTGATTAAAAAGCTTGAGTTTGCTAACTTGAGCGTCGGAGTGTGAACGCCGGGGTATCCCGGCTTCACCTCTAACCTCTATTTCGCTGTTTTGCAGGAGTGAAACTCATTGGAAAGGACACCTCTCTTGCTTCTGACCTTCCACCGTTGCTACCACTCTCTCTCCCCTTCTCACCTCCCCTGAAGTCCAGATATACCACACCGCACACAACAAACCAGTGAGGTACCCCATCTCCCAAAAATACAAATTTATTGTTCTAGATTGATTTGGCTTTTCCTACCCTAAAATCAGTTGAAAACATTTGTCATATTTATTTTTCATGCTTGTTGCCATTTTAGATAAAACAAGATCATTACCACTTTCAATTAATGCTGTCAAATTGGAATGAAAAAAAATGAAGCTTTTGCAATAAAACCTCACCTTAGATCAATAGAAAGGTTGTAATCGAAGTGGGGGCTTCAAGAATTGATGAAAATCGACTGAGAGATTCGTGACATCACTTTTGTTGACAGAGATTGTGGAAGATCGAGTGAGAGATTGTGGAAGATAGAGTGAGGTCAGCGAGATTCAACAATTCTAATGAACTAGGGAGTGATGAATGCGAGATAATAGAAGTGAAAATAATGGAATTAATTTAATTTATTTTATTTTCCACTCGCAGCTCACCTTGAATTTGTCCAGCTCATGGGTAAACCATACCCAAACCATTATGAAATGGTTTCCTCTATAAAAACTCAAATAAACCCATTTTGATGATTTATCCAACCCAAACTATTTTATTTGGTTTGAGTTTGGGTAAACCCATGGATTGTGGGTTTATGCCCACCCCTAGTCGAAACATTGGTTTCACTATACGAATTCAATCAAGGAATAAAACTCGTTCTCATGTTACTGGAACGCATTTGCATGCTTATGTAAGGGCAAGAAAAGGAAGAAAGATAGAGTAGACGGAGTAGACGAACTCAACATCTTTAATGGATTTGGCTCTGCTACTTTCATGTCAAAGAATTGATCAAAACTCTTTAGAAAGAAGTAATCAAAATTCAATTTTTATTGTCAATATGCCAATTTTATTTTTTCCTATACTATTTGCATATTAAATAATTCATTTCATATACACACACATATGTATATTTATTTATAGAGTTGACATCTTATGACAAGTTTAGTTAAATTAAAATTTTATTTATTGTATATCTTATAATAGGAATTAATTTATTAATTTCCTAATTTAGTGAGATTCCAATTTATTAGGAATATTTGTTTCCTAATTTAGTTAGATGTCTAATTTAGTAAGTCAATTAATAATGAGATTTTATAATAGGCGCATAAGATCTATTTAGAGTAAGAAGTTAGTTCAAATAGAAAGTTTATTAAATACTATAAGTTTTTCTTGGGAGACAAGTAAGGCAAGAAGATAAGATTTATTGCTATTCAAATCCATAGGAATTATAAAAGGAAAAAAACTCTTATTTGAAAATAATGAAAGTCTTTAAGACTCGCTATTTTTGTGAAACCCTAGTACCTATATGAAGAAAGATATTCACAATTGATGATACGCAACACAAACATAAAATAAAGAAACAAAATTCGGCCTCCTTCCTAGAGAATATAGATTTGGAGTATAATGTTGTGTTGATTTATTTTCTTATTTTTTTGTCATCTCTGTGGAGGTCTATGTAAATCTTGGATCACTAGACATTAAAGAATTATTTTTGGATAATTGATATTTTTAATGTGAATGAACAATAACCGTGAACAGTATGTATGTATATTTGTGTGTATATTATTAAAATCTAAAAAATTAAAATATATGATTTAATGATATAATAACTTTGAAAGTTATTAAACCGTATAATTTAATAATTTTTTATAATTTTAATAAAATTTAAGATTTTAGACAAGATCAATATATATAATCTTTCTCTCATTAGTATTGATGACTGCCTCTATTAAATCATGTGACATAATAATGTTTCTACACGGAAAAAAATGAAAGCGCCCAACCCAAGAATTTATATATTTACATGTAGGACTTGACTAGCTTACAGAATCTGTAAGCTACGGACTGCAGCATCAGCCGTTGGATGTGGAGTGAGAAACTAAACAATAGAAGATCGGATGGTGGGATGACGGGAGATGTTTGTTACAGAATCTGTACCATAGACAGGCCCTTACATGTATAATAGGAAGTGATCAGGTGCGTGTTATAGTGCACGAATGTTAAGATCTTTAATTAAGGAGCAATGCTGCGCGCCCACAACTCCTTATTTTAATTCTTTGACACGTGCTATCACGTAAAACAAGGTGGGCGACAGCGCACACTTAACCTCTTGTAATATAGTAATCACACATGTATATATTGCACGTCACTAAATAGATTTTCATTTTAATGTGAGTGACAAATTGACTATTACCTTTTAAAGAAACGCGCCGGGCCGGAAAGGAAAACCTTCAGTCTAATGAAAGTTGTCCAACGGCGTATCGACAACATGGCTCGTACACCGTTAATTATAACATTTTTTTTCTTAATTTTATGTGTAACAGTTAACACCATTGTAGTAGTTTGATAGGACAGCCGCGAAGCGAAACTAATTAACTAAAGGATCGCTAAACATGAGAAAATTACGGTGCAACGGTGATATGATATTATTGTTGCGCGTAATTATCGTTGTACTTAACTGTTAAATTTTACTGAATTTATTCATCCACGTAGATTCAATAGTTGGATACAACGGTAATATCGTATCACCGTTGTACCGTAATTATACCCTACTAAACATTTTATATATAAAATAGGACCCAAAAAAATTATAAAATATTGATATTTCAAATCATTTAAAGAAAAAAATATCGAAATCTTTCATCGAATGATATGTGGAACAGGAAATCAATTAACTCCTTTAGTTAGGAGAGTGTTGGAGAAATTAAAAAAAAAATTTTCGAAAGTGGACAATTTAGGATAGGGACAATCAACAACAGCCTGGACACAGATAAGTTGAAAATAAAATCCCAACCGTTCAAATTATTTTGAAGATCGTCGGTGGAGGTATCTGCTGACATGTCACCTCGAAGCACCGATGTCTACGTGGCCCCATTTGATACGGCATCTCATCATTTCATGTCCACTTTCTTCTTGGAACCAGACTGGCTTATCTTGGGTGTGCGTTGCGACAGACACGTGTGGCTCCCACAGCCTAACCACTTTAATAATCTTTTGATTAAAAATTATTATAAAGTAGAAGAAACGGACACATCGTTCGTGATTTGTTTATTCGTGAGAGGTTGAAAAGACAGTGTCGATTGAACAAAGCTGACGAGAGAAAAACCGACCCCCATTTACTCATTTAGTTTATTTTTTCAAAGGTTGGATTAATCTGTTAAAAGTCCCAAGTTTTAAAATTTGATTAATTTCAGAATTTTTAAACTTTATTTTTTTAACTTAGGTTTAATTTTCAGGTATTTATAACCATCTTTAAGATATTTTTTATTTAAAAACATAAATAAGATGCCACTTATATATGTATTATTTAGATATTTATATTCAGATTCATTTAAATTTAAAAAAATTTTAGATCTATTTAAATTTTAAATAAAAAAACAAATGCTACCTTAACTAATTAAGAGAGTGTTTGAGTTAGAATTTAATATTTAAAAAGTTTAATCATAAATATTTATTACTGAAAAAATAATCAAAAAATGTGATAATTAACTTGTTAATTACGGCATTAATTAGTTGGTCATACTTCTTACGCAGCTGTGTCTTTTGTTTTGTTTTGTTAGGCAATCAATTCAATGAGTAACCAAAATGGTGAGCAATCTAGAAGTAGCCCTACAGTTTAAATTGTTTAATGTAGAGTTAAGACCCATCAATTATTTGAAATAGACAATTATTACTCATAGCATGGTGAAGGATCTCAAAATAATTAATCAATACAAGGATCTCATAGCTTGATGAAGGATCTGAAGCTCGTAAGAAATAAAATTCAGTCACTAATTGCTTCCAGGTGTGTGACCAATCGTTTTAAATAATACTATATAATTATGCAACGGTTCAATCTGAAGTCGGTAAAATTATAAAATTAACTTGAAATCTTTTTAAGAGCAAATACTTAAGTTGAAGTGCTGACTTAAAAACTCCTAACACAATCGTCAAAAACTTCTAGTAGAAACAAGAAGGAAAAAAAAACTCATAATAATTTGTAAATTGTAGCATCTAGGACAAGATAAATAGGACACATCTTTTTTTGAGTCACATGGCGTTAGCCTGAAACTTTGTCTCTTCATGATACTTACAATTCCATGCCAATAATGAGCTAAATACTAAACATTGACTAGCATGTGCGAAACAATTTTCTTTGCTTTCTAATGAAGCCACATTAAAGCTAAAAGCCTATACAACAATTTTTTTTTTAATTAATAACATGATCCAATTATCTTACATTGCGTCAAATTTTTTGCTACATAGTTTTTTTTTCTATTTATTACAATCTACAAATATTATAATATTAGGTCTCCTGATAATTTGAATTGATATACTTACAATACATTTCAAAAATCTACTTAAAACATAGTTCGAAAATTCAACACTAATTAATAGTGAGATATTGGGACATCTACTTCCATATTCAAGATCAAAGATTTTCTCTTTATTTTGTTTTTTCAATCACTACCTCTTTTTATTCATCAAGTGATTAAGATTGAATTTTATATTTATTTTTTTCACTTTATTTACAATAAATCAATTTTTTTTTTCACTAAATTATATAGGTAATGAGGGGAAAAAAAAACAAAGAATGAATCCTAATCCCTTAGTTAAAATGATACAATCCCCATCTACAATTATGGAGAACTGGATGCCAATGCCACGCCCTCAATACTTATTGATGCAACCGGCTGCCACTTCACTTTGTTACCAAGTTTTAGTACGATGTAAGATTAGTGCTCAAGTAATGTAAATTTGTTAAAAATGCAACCGATTAAATCGAAGTAACCGACTTTAAATCAACATCATGAAAATCAGAACGACGGCACAATGTAACGTTATGAATCATGACTGTCAAAAATAAAAAATTAAAAAAAATGACCACAAGAGAGCCCATCAAAAGGTGGGCCCCTTATCCTCCACCAACTGCCAAGCTGGCACCACATTATCCGACACACACTCCAAAAATCCCCCACCACTTATAAAAACATGCACGATAAGCCCACACACCCACTCCACTCCACTCCATTACTCGTCCACAAAAGCACCGACACCGTCACCGCTGCCGCAATGGAAAACCGGCCGCTGCTCACTACCACCCTCCTCCTGTTCCCACTCCTCGTCCTCCTCCTCTCCTCCACCACCTCCCATGCACACAACATCACCCGAATCCTCGCAAAACACCCCGAATTCTCAACCTTCAACCACTACCTCACCGTCACCCACCTCGCCGCAGAAATCAACCGACGCCAGACCATCACCGTCCTCGCACTCGACAACTCCGCCATGTCATCACTCCTCTCCAAACAACTCTCCGTTTACACTCTCAGGAACGTGCTCTCTCTCCATGTTCTCACTGACTACTTCGGCTCCAAGAAGCTCCACCAGATCACCAACGGCACAGCCCTGACGTCCAGCTTGTTTCAGGCCACCGGCTCGGCTCCGGGATCCTCTGGCTATGTGAACGTTACTGATCTTAAAGGTGGCAAAGTTGGGTTTGGCGCCGAAGATAATGATGGCAAGCTTGACGCTACTTACGTGAAGTCGGTGGCTGAGTTTCCCTACAATATCTCCGTTTTGCAGATTAGCCACGTGAGTAGTTAATTAAATTACTCATTAATATTGTTATTGTTTTTCAATTTAATAATTAACGAATTATGTACGTTTTGGTTGGTTTAGCTGTTAAAACTTATTAAGGTGGTAAAAAAGTACTCTTCTGTATATATTTAATTAATTAAAGAGGTTCAAATCAGGTTCATATTTTAGTTATTTTAGAAAAATAATTTAAATTTATTTAGTCTTTTGAAAAAATTGTAAGAAAAATAAAAATATTTTACTTTTACATTTTAGATTCAAGTGTGTTTCATTATCATCATTTTAGACTTAAAATTCCTTCGACAAACGTGTACCATTTGTTGTTAGATTAATTATTTAATATAAATCAACTGAAAATGACAGAAATTATTTTTTTTATTAAAAAATAACAGTAAAAAGGAAGAAGAGTTTTTATTTATTTATTTATTATTATTATACGTTATTGATATCAACATCATCGACAGCTGTCTCGCAATAAAACCAGTTGTGACGATAATACCATTCGGTTCTTTCTCCTTCTTGCAATAATTGCCTTTAGGTTGATTAAATTTAATTATAATTATGTTGCTGATTAAATTTTTAATCATCTGTATGTAGGTTCTGAACTCGGATGAAGCTGAAGCACCAACACCAGGACCAAGCGGCCTTAATCTAACGGCTATAATGGCAAAGCAAGGCTGCAAAGCTTTTGCTGACTTGTTAATAGCCACAGGAGCTCACACGACTTTTGAAGAAAATCTCGACGGGGGCTTAACGGTCTTTTGCCCTACCGACGCCGTCGTGAACGATTTCATGCCAAAGTACAAGAACCTAACGGCAGCCCACAAAGTGTCGTTACTGTTATATCACGGCACCCCCGTTTACCAGTCCTTGCAAATGTTGAAGTCGAGCAACGGAGTCATGAACACGCTGGCAACTGACGGCGCCAGCAAGTATGACTTCACGGTGCAGAATGACGGCGAGATCGTGACGTTAAAGACAAAAGCTACGACGGCTAAGATAACCGGGACGTTAAAAGATGAAGAGCCGTTGGTCATTTATAAGATTAACAAGGTTTTGTTACCCGTAGAGTTGTTTAAGCCTGAGGTGGAGACCGAAGCTCCGGCACCGGCACCTACACCCCACAAACGCAAGACGAAGAAGGACAAGGACGAGGCTGAAGCCGATGCACCGGTGGATGATTCTGAGGATCAAACGGCTGATAATGAAAATGGGGTGGGTAGAATCAGCGGTGGGCATTTGATTTGGATGGTTTTAAGTTCGTGCATGGGAATCTTTTTCATGTGACGATGAGTCACGCAGAGCTTGGGAGACATGAATTGCCACTTAATTATTTTATTATTTTTCTTTTTGAGTTTATTTGTGATGAGGGGGAAAATAACACGAGGCCCACTTGCTTGGGTCTTTATTTTTTTTCCAGAAATTAAATTTTTCTAGAATTTTTTTTTTGTTTGTTTGTAATGTAGATGTATGATGCTATTTATTTAGTTTTGAATTGTGATTGATTACATGTAATTAAATGCACATTTGTACTACATCAATTTCATCGAGTGTAATAATTATACTTTTATAAGAAGCAATTTTTTTTAATTCTTTTTGTATTGGACAGTAAACTTAAGAAAATTTATAAGATTATTTATTTGCTATATAAATGTAATACAAAGCCATTTGCATTTGATTACCATAATTGCATGCATTCAAAATTGTAAATCTCTTGTACTATCCGCAACATCCAACAAAATTTGAACTCGTCTATGGAAATCAGTAATTATATTATTTATAGTTTGATGTCATATCGTTTATTCTATTTCATTCATTGATCTTTTACTTAAAAAAATAATTATGATTATATTAATTTGTATCATTGTATGCATAGCACTGTATTTATTATACCCCGCAGACAGCCGGACATATAATAACAAGAGTACAAGACAAACATGCTCTAATCATATACGTGTATATAGACTAAGACATGTCAGGTCACTATTTTTCCAGCACACAGGTGACAATGGACGTCAATGATGCAACCATCAAACTATAACTATCTTAATGTATAATACATAATTGAGCAAAATAATTGCCCTCTCACAAGGCCACTGCTGCCATCTGGATTAATTTAATTTGTTTTCCTGCCAATTGTTCCAATACTGGGTTAAGGCTTTGCTTGGAATTAAAGTACTGTTGCGGAAAAAAAAATAAAATAAAAAATTAATATTATGTAGTAAATATAAATTTTAAATATAAATTTTCATAAAATTAGTAAAGATATAATATTTTTTTATTATACAAGTGTAAAATAAAATTAATTTGATTTTCAAATTAAAACAATTAGTGTTTATTAAATAATTTGGTTCTATAATTTTTAAAGTACATCGTCCAAACTCAATTTCAAACATGCCTTAATTACTTTCATCACTTCTGATGAACCATTGCCGCTCTCCTTTAATTTTATCGCATCTAATATATGCATCCGGTGTTAAAATTCCTTAAATCTTCATAAGAATCTAGATTAAAATTACTGAGCACTATAATTTCGAAAGCGTACCTAAATTCATTGTTGTGTGTAGAGATTCTTGATTCTTGATAATGGACTTCCAAACTAATCTCTATCTTTTTTGTTAAAGAATTCTCACTGAGAGGATTTTGAGAATAAAAGGAGGTTAAGATAGGATGGGGACCATAATCACCGTATTTAAGAAAACTAATGAACGGGTTTAATTAAAACCGTCTATTAGTTATTTTGTGTTAACTATCACTTCTGCCCCTCATAGAAGTAATAATTAAAACTCTAGTATCTATGTATTTAACCCACAACAATTATACCCTTAACCATTTAATTAAAATTAAATAGATCACTTAATTATTGACTAATTAAATAATAGCACACACATTTTATTTGTTTCACGTGTAGCCCCAAATATTATATTAATGAAAATTAATCTAACAATCTTCCACTAGGCCACAAATAAAATCTAAAACGTGTTTAACTTAATGAGCTCACAAAATAGCTATTATGTCCTTAGAGTATATCTGGACAATCTCGTCCATTAACTACATCAATATATGATCATAGCGGCCTTTGTTACATCAATCGTAATTCAACCTATCTATGGTCACATATATCAATACAGTTAAATAACATAGACCGATTGTGGATACATAGCATGGAAATTACATGGAATGTGATCTAAACATGTCTATTCCCAACTGGTCCTACTTTACTTAATTGAGATCTAAACTTAATTATCCCAATAGAGTGTAAGGAACTGAAATACTTTATTTCTACAGAAAATAATCCGAATTATATAATTAATATCCAAAAGTCACCCATAGTAAATAATACAAACTCCCACTAAATCTGAATATCCTCAAGTAAAATCACACCCATATGAGCAATGTGCTCATGAAAGACCTTAGATGGCAATCCTTTAGTGAGCGGATCCGCTATCATGGAGTTTGTCCCAATGTGCTCTATATATATTTGTTCACTCTGCACTCTTTCTTTCACAAGAAGGAACTTGATTTCAATGTGTTTTGATTTTGTAGAGCTCTTGTTGTTGTTAGAACATAAAACTGCCGACTTATTGTCACAAAATATCTTGAGTGGTTTTTCTACACCCTCTAGAATGCGCAGTTTAGTGAAAAAATTATGCAGCCATATTCCTTGATTGGATGCCTCATAACATGCTACAAACTCTATTGCCATAGTCGATGAAGCTACAAGTGTTTGCTCAGCAGATCTATAAGAAATTGCTCCACCAGCCAACAAGTAAATATAGCATGATGTGGATCTTCTGCTGTCTTGGCATCCAACAAAATCAGAGTCGGAATACCCAATGATCTCTAACTGATCCGACCTCCTATATGTGGTCATGTACTCTTTTGTTCTCTATAAGTACCTCATAACCCGTTTTGCTGCTTTCTAATGATCCATGTCGGGATTGTTCAAATATCTGCCCAACATGCCAACTATAAACGCAATATCTGGACGCGTACATACTTAAGCATACATAAGACTCCCTATAGCTGAAGAATAATGAATCTTATCTATTTCCTTGATTTCAAGATTGGTCTTAGGGCATTGAGTAAGGCTGAATTTATCTCATTTGGCGACAGGAGTGTCACCTGGTTTACTGTTTTGCATGCCAAACCTCTTCAAAACTTTATCGATATAGTTCCTTTGTGACAATCCCAGAATACCTCAAGAACAATCCTGATGTATCTCGATTCCTAAAACAAAGGAAGCATCATCAAGATCTTTCATCTCAAAATGTTTTGATAGAAATCTCTTAGTGCCGTGGAGTATGCCTATATCATTTATGACAAGCAATATGTCATTAACATATAAAACTCGGAATATATGTTTACTCCCACTAAACTTGTGATACACACATTCATTAATAACATTTGCCTCCAAACCATATGAGATAATTATTTGATGAAACTTAAAGTACCACTAACGAGAAGCTTGCTTGCGCCCATAGATGGATTTGGTTAGCTTACAAACTATTTTCTTTGGGTCTCCCAACACAAAGTTTTCTGGTTGTACCATATAAATTGTTTCCTCAATGTCATCATTAAGGAAAGCAGTCTTAACATTCATATGATATAACTCAAAACTCAAAATGTGCAACAAGTGCCATAATTGTCCTAAAAGAGTATTTCGTAGAAACTGGAGAGAAAATCTCTTTATAGTCAATTCATTCCTTTTGAGTAAAGCCTTTAACTACAAGACGTGCTTTATACCTTTCCACATTACCATTTAAATCCCTTTTGGTTTTAAATTTCCATTTACAACTAATGGGCTTCGCACCGGAAGGTAATGAGATAAGTTCCCAAACTTTATTGTCTTGCATTGACTTGTACTCTTCTTTCATGGCTTCGATCCATTTATGAGAATTGGAGCTTTGCATGACTTGATGAAAGTTGATTGGGTCATCTTCCATCACTCTAGTTTCATCCTCATGTTCCTGAAGAAATAATATATAATCATCCGGAATAACATTTCTCTTTTCTCTTATGGATCGTCTTAATTGCACAGGCTCTTGAGGTTGTTGAGTTTGTTCCTCAGGAACAATTATCTTATGTTGATTCTGGGGTTGAACAATATTGTCAGATGATTGAGGATCCGAATTTACTTCATGATCAATGACATGTATTAAAACTTGTACATTGTTAAAAGCAACAGTGGATCCCTCTTTCTCTTCAAAGACAATGTTTCTTACTGGATTTCTCCCCCCAAACTCAATATCCTTAAAGAATGTAGCAGTTTCCGTCTTAAAAATTGACCTTGTACTGAGATCATAAAACTTAAAGTCCCTTGATCGCTATGCATAGCCAACAAAGTAGCTACTTACAGTTTTGGAATCCAATTTCCTTTCATGAGGTCTATAAGGCCTCGCTTTCAGCTGGACATCCCCAAATATGTAAATGCTTTAGACTAGACTTTCGAGCCGTCCAAAGCTCATAAGGTGTTTTAGCAGCCGCTTTAGTTGGCACTCAATTTAGGATATAAGCTGCTGTTTTTAGTGCTTCAGCCCAGAGTGATTCTGGTAAAGTAAAATGACTGATCATACTCCTTACCTTATCCTTAAGAGTGCGTTTTCGTCTCTCAGATACATCATTCATGCTGGGCGATCCTGGCATAGTATATTGAGGGACAATTCTATATTCCTCTAGGTATTTAGCAAACGGTCCTAGACGTTGTTCACCTGAACCATCATATCTACTGTAGTATTCACCACCATGGTCAGATCTAACATTTTTAATCTTTTTTGTTAAGTTGTAACTCAACTTCAGCTTTAAACGTTTTGAACACATCCAAAGACTAATTTTTCATGAATCATTAATATATAGCCATATCTCGAATAGTTGTCTATGAATGTAATGAAATATTGTTGACCATTCCAAGTAGCTGCGGGGAATGGTCTACAGATGTCTGTATGAATTAATTCTAAGACGCCTGAAGTTCTGTAGGCTCCTAATTTCTTACTTTTGGTTTGTTTTCCCTTGATACATTCAATACAAACATCAAGGTCTGTAAAATCAAGAAATCCTAAAATCTCATCAAACACTAATCGCTCAATTCTAGTTTTAGAGATATGACCTAAGCGTTTGTGCCATAATGGTGCCTAATTTTATTTTTGTAATTTACGCTTTGTACCTCTGGAACTAAAATACAGGTTTTCATTATAACTTGAAACAGTTTATAGCAAATATAGATTGTCAGAAGCATTAAGAAAACCGGTTCCAATAACATTAGAATTGATAGATAAACTAAATTGTCTATTTACAAATGAACAAAAATAACCAGATTTGTCCAAAACAGAAATTGAAATCAAATTCCATCTAAAAGACGAAACAACAAAAGTTTCTAATAAATCTAAATAACAACCAGTTTTCATAAGTAATCTAAAATGCACAATTGCTTCAACTTCTACCATCTTGTCATCTACAATTGCTTCAACTTCTACCATCTTGTCATCTCCTACATAAATGCATTTTTCAGCATCACTTGTCGGCTGGTAACTCAGGCAACCCTGCAGTGGAACACAAATGTGAGTAGTAGCAACCGAATCTATCCACCATGTGTTTCTTGGTACTGAAGCTAAATTAATTTAAGAACAAACCAAAGTAAGAAATGTACCTTTCTTTACGCGCCATGCATGATATTTTTGATATTCCTTCTTCACATGTCCTGGCTTGCCGCAGAAGAAACAACCATGCTCGGCCTTTGGTTTCTTTGGCTCTGGACCCTTAGAAGCAGCAGCTTCACCCTTTTTCTTTCTTTTACCATTATCTTTAGAAGTGCTTACCACATGTGCATATTTGGTTTTCTCTTGCTTCAGTCTCTCTTCTTTTTGCACACAAAAGGAAATCAGTTCATTGAGATTCCACTTCTCTTTCTGATAGTTGTAACTGACTTTGAACTGATTAAATTGTGCTGGGAGAGAGACAAGGACCAAATGCACAACTAAATCACCAGATAGGATGAGACATCTCCATGATGTACTCCCGAACATTTCCCTTACCTTTATACTTCATTGAAATCAAGCTCGCTAAATGCGTACTTGTTTCAGCCTTATCTTTTTTTGTAAAACGTTTCTGAATTTCGGCAAGAAACTCACTAGCACTTGTAACCTCATCGGTTACAGCACTCCTAAATACCTCTAGAACACTGCGCTTCATGATTATAAGACTCATCCTGTTAGATCGATCCCACTTCTCATAGTACAACACATCCTTAGATGTACTATCATCAATGAGTTCGTCCTGCTTAGAGTGTCTGAATGATAAGTCTAAATCCATGCAGCCTAAGAGAATCATCATATTCTCTTTCCAGTCCTTAAAATTAGTCCCATTCAGAACCGTGACACTATTCATATTTGCAGATATAGAAGTAGCAGACAGAAAAGCTGAATCGAGAACAAAAGTAAATAAAATATAAATAAATAAATAATGCTCACATTAAACAACTCAATTAATAATCTTTAAAAATTTAAAAGTAAATTATAACAATTCAAGATACCTAGTACAACATTAGTAACAAGTCTTTGGACTGTAATCCAAACTGTAAATGATACTCTTGTTGCAATGATCAAATTTTGACAATAAGTTATGTCAAGTAATGAACATATCTTTGGATTAGTACATTACTCACATTAAGTTATTTTAATAATCGTCACAAATTTACCATCACAAGTGTGTGTGCAATTAGGCCAAATATTAACTTTCCTTTGGGTTGATTAACATCCTCAGGAATTACACAAACACAAACATCTAACACCCCAAATAAACTAATCTACACAAGAGACATCACTTTGGTGACTTCCCGCTTTAATTAGTATATTTTTAATGTTAGACCAATAATTAACATAAATGTTACAAAGCAATTTAATTTAAAGATTATAAAACCGGAACTGTACAAATCAAATTGATTTGATTTCATTCGCATATTATATATTTGCCCAGTTTGAAACCAATTATAATGCACAAGACTATATAACCGCATGTCACAGTAAACATTTTGTAAGCTAAAGCCACAATGCAAAGTCGAATGAAATATTATTAAGATCAAAACTGAAACATTGAAACATGCGAGCAAAATCAATTCATGTGATTTAATTAAAAATCACCATTAAACCCGAAAACGAAACCGTGGCCAATTAAACTGGAAGCAATTTATGATTATTATTAAATCATAACCGAAACTTTCCAACTCAATCAAATCTATTTCATTTAAATCACGGCCTATAAAAACTTAATTCAATTGATTTAATTTAAAACTATTATTAAACTAAAACCGAAACTAGAACATGCATGGCCACCGAACTTAGAATCAAAGCAAGATCTTGAAACTTTGCACATGATTTCACGTGTGCAATCCACCAATAGTTTCGTTTCGTCATGAGGCCAACAAAACCAATTCAACTATTCCCGATAACTAAGTCAAGGATTAACAGTTTGATTCGAATATAACCATTAATAAAAAATTGCAACTCAATAATCTAATCATGGATGAAGCTCTGATACCCATTGTTAAAATTCCTTAAATCTTCATAAGAATTCAGATTAAAATTACTTAACACTATAATTTTGGAAGCATACCTGAATCTATTGTTGTGTGTAGGGATTCTTGATTCTTGACGATGGACTTTCAAACTAATCTCTATCCTTTTTGTTAAAGAATTCTCACTGAGAGGATTTTGAGAATAAAAGGAGGTTTAGATAGGATGGGGACAATAATCACCGTATTTAAAAAAAACTAATGAACGAGTTTAATTAAAACCGTCTATTAGTTATTTTGTGTTAACCATCACTTCTGCCCCTCATAGAAGTAATAATTAAAACTCTAGTATCTATGTATTTAACCCACAACAATTATACCCTTAGCCATTTAATTAAAATTAAATAGATCACTTAATTATTGACTAATTAAATAACAGCACACACATTTTATTTATTTCACGTGTGGCCCCAAATATTATATTAATTAAAATTAATCTAACATCCGGGATTTCTCTTGGACGCCTGTCCTTCGTAAATGAATCATCAAATTGAACAGACTGTAGAAAATTTTAGCATAATTAATAACTATGGGCAATTTTGTGATTGAGCTGCTGTTAGTTTTAATCCTCAATGGCTGTGAATTAAAATTACTAATTGTCAAACATACCGTGATTGCCAACTAATAATTTAGTAAATTACTATTGAACAATATTCGTAATTGTCGGCCCTCCTGTATTGCAAGTGCTTCTCATTAATGATCTTACTGGAAATGATTTCAACACCATTTTCAAATCTCTGACAAGCTTCTATGAGAAACTGAAGGCTCAAGGGGGACCTGAATTTTGTTCATGTTTGGTAGCGGTAGCCCCGGGATCTTACTATGGAAGGCTATTTTTTCCTCCGCTTGGTCAACTCTTCCTATAGTTGCCCCTGGCTTTCTAGGATGAGTTAATTTAAAAATAATTCTAAGGTTCTGATCAGCCACGGGCCCTTTTGGCTAAACATGATCACATAGCGAGAGCAAATTTTACTAGCTATACATCAATCATCTTGGCTCATGCATCAATCATCTTGGCTCAGCTAGCTACACTTTACTAGCTATACAATGTGACCACATATTTAACAGGTACTTAGTGGGCTACTTAACAAATCGGAAATTCCAGATATTAAATAAAGGTGATGTTTACGTGCCAAAATCCTGCAGCTCTCCCAGCGTTCATATTGCATATTTGGATCAATTTAAGAGCGATTTCACATCATTTCTCAAATTTCGATCAAATTGCCCACTGTTCATAAGTTGTTCTATAAATACAAATATATTCTAATTCTCTCTAGAAGTTAACACTTTTTTTTTTGGTTAAAAGCAGACCGATTCCTCTTGACATCCAGAGTTATGTTAGTAAATGAAAAGGTTATCTTGCAAAGTTTCAAAATCAATGCATGAGCAAGCTGTTAAAATCTCGGATTTTTGTCTTTGGACGTCAAGAACTGCTGATGCAGGTTTTAACGAACGCAGACATCTACGTACTAGCAATTTTCACATGTTTTACAAAAGAGCTTTACTATTTTCATATCATTCAATTTGGTGTTGATTGAAGAATCAAAATTGGAATCATTCAATTTTCCTGTCTATTCACCATGTGCTGTGAAGTAAGCCAAGTTATCCAAAGAGAAGGATCCTTCAATATTCATTACCTTGAAACATCCCATACTAGTTGGTTGGTAGGCCCTGACAGTGAGAGTAAAGGCTTAGAGTTGGACAAATACGCAAGAGGCAAATATGTGGCAAATCGTTACTGTAAAAATAACCACTCAAGTCATGTCTTTTCCTCCCATGGGAAGGCTGAAAATGATGTACATTTGTATTCAAAAGAGTCCTTCGATATATTATTAAACAAAGTTGCTAAAATTAGCGAAATGGTCAAAACTTTATTGAAAAGCAAAATAAAACATAGCACAGTGAGAAAGAGACTTAACAAGCCTTACCTTTCTCAAAAGTATGATACAGAAAAAAATACGTTTAAATCACAATTGGAATCTCATTCCTCTAAGTCTGATACATCTTATTCGATAAATGTAGCGAATGGGTTGTCAGATAGTCCTTTCTTCAATATATAGAGAATCTTATCATTTCTTCACCAGGGAAATGAGAAGATTTGCAAACGCTCCTCGCCCCTTTTCCAAAATCTCATCAGTCACCTTGATTTCATATCGACGATAGATCTCCTCCGCGATGGCATCATCTCCACAAATACTAGACACAAGCGATTCTACCACTGCCCTTACAAGCCTTGTCACATGCTTGCCTCTTGCGTATTTGTCCAAGCCTTCGTTATCATTTTCGACAAAGCCTTCCAACCAACTTACATGGAATGTTTCAAGCTGAAGGATATCAAAGGATCCTTCTCTTTCAATAACTTGCTTTACTTCGTCAACATAAGGCGTATAGATTGGAAAACTGGATGATTTTAGTTTTGATTCTTCAATCAACCCCTGAAGTGAATGAAATAATTAAAAAGAGATCGGCCATTATAAAATAGTTATCGTATAAATGCACGATAAAATTAATTTAAATTTTTTTAATATGTATTGAGAGAGAGAGAGAGACGATACTTCGGAGATCATGTCTTTTATTACCAACATTGCTGGCTCTGCAGGACTAGTAGAATGGAAACTATCATTGTATAGAAGGGTAAGAATCATTCGACCTCCACATTTCAATTCTTCAGATCGAAATTTGAGAAATGCCGAGAAATCACTCTTAAATTGATCCAAATATGCGCTATGGATATCGAATTCACTCATCGGCTCTTTAGGCATCTGATAAAGCATTAAATCAAGGGAGCTGATAAGTCAAGATGATTAACAAAGTCTTAAATTTGAAATTTCTTTAAGTGATTATTTAATTTAATAGCTATTAGATAAAAATATACACTAGTAAAAATTCAGGCATGGCAGAAAATTATTAAAAGATCCAAGTTCTTGCCTGAGAGAGCCAGTGGAGAGCGTTAGAAGAATAAACAAAATCAAGGAAATTGGGAGGAAATAGCCTCGCATGGAAAGATCCAGGGGCTGCAGCTACGAAACATGAACCAAATTCATGTCCCTTTTCTGTTCTCAATCTCTGATAGAAGCTCGGCAGGGATTTGAAAACGGTGTTGAAATCACTTCCAGGAAGATCATTGAGAAAAGAATGCAAAGCGGGTGGCTTACGATTCAAGCGATTACAAATCTTGTCCAGGGAATCAATAGCTTCCCATGTTGGCAACAATGCGTTAGGCCCTGAAGAGCACCCCATATCTGCAACTGTTATGCAGTCTGGGAAGTCGTTGCAATACAGATCAGTCAAGCTTTGTTCTAGTAGAGGCTTTGCTTTCACGATCGCTTCTTTCTGAAAATAATATAAGAAATGAAAACGCTTAGTAAAGAAGAAACAAGATTTGATAATTGTGTTGATCATATTGAAGCTTGTGGGTGAAAAAAGAGAGATTATTACCTGTGCAAGTGAGTTGTTAGCATAGCTATTTTCTCCTTCCCCTCCATTCATGTGCAGAATTTTCTCTACCTCCATTGCTGCGCTTTCTGCTTCTCTCCAGTTCGGTCAATGCTGCAGGCAACTATGATGTACCAAGGCCTTCGAATTAATATAATGTCATCAAATTCATAGAAACGTTCTGATAGCATCGTCAATTGGCTATTGAATGTAATTATAATATTAGTGGCAGCTGCAAAACGTTTACCAGTTGCAAAATTTTATCAGATTAATTCACGCAGTCGGATGGTGGAATTTGGTGGAGTAGATAAATAATTGATATTATTCTAGTATCGACTAAGCAAGCAAATGAGTTTTTATAAAATAAGAATTTTTATTAAATAATTGATTTCAAAAGTTACAATGACAATACCTTACCATTTATAATAGGATAAACATACTTCTCAAATTAGTTTAAAAAGAAAATTATATAAAAAATAAAAGATTAAAACACCTCTAATTAAAATTAAAAAAATATATATTAAAAGAAACAAGGGTTTAAAAGCATACCAACCCCACAGAAAAAGGAAGTTATATTTGTGAACTGACTTAGGGTCAGTTTGGTAATACTGTAACTTTTAAAATAATTAATGTTAGTTGTATTATAGAGATAATCAGCTGTGAAGAGAATCAATTAAGTGTTTGGTAAATTTTATTTTTAAAAGTATTGTGGATTTTAAAAGCAGTTATGAGTGTTTGGTAAAACTTACTATTAAACTACTGTAAGAAAATAAATGACTAAAATGTATATAATGTACGATAAAATTTACTTACACATAAAACGTGCACATACAATATCTTTAATTGTGTATTATAATAAGTTTAACTAAAATAAAATTTATACTATATTGATTTATTTCTTTTTTTTTATCTTAAAACAATTGATAATTAAAAAATCAACTACAATTTTCAATAAATAACATCAAACAAAGTATAACTGGTTATTCCAAAAAAAAAATTGTAATGAGCTATAAAAACTTAAAACGTACACAAATAATAGATTGTCATGCAATTTCATATTCTCATTAAACTTGTAGCAATATTATTTCCGTAGAACTTTCATTTCTCGTGCTTCAAGTCCATTGTTGATGGATTCTTCTTCTCGTCCACCATTGACCTCTCTCTCTCTCTCTTCGTAGGTGTAATTTTTAGAAACAAAAACATTGCTACTGCACAGCACATGCATACTTCATAGGTGTAATTTTTAGAAACAAAAACATTGCTACTGCACAGCACATGCATAGAATCTTTCATATGCAAACAAATCCAAATAAGACAAACAACAAATATAAAAATAAAAATTGCATAGGCATGGAATCGTTTATATATAAACAAATCAAAATAAAACAAACAATAAATATTATAATAAAAATTACATTGAATATACATGAAAGGATGATGAATCACTTACTATTATTGAATATGGTGATGAAACATGTACAAGATCTTTCTTTGTTGCTCTAGAGAAGTTTTGATAGAATGTAAAATATGAGGAAGAATTAGGATAAACAGAAGAAATCGTGAATTATAATAAAAATCATTAAAATATTATTTTTTTTTTCAATTTAAATGAGGATAATTTTGGGTTTAGATAATAATTGTAAGAATATTGATAGAATTATATTAAAGGATAAAATTAATTATCAAAATTAGAATTTAAAAGTTACTCATTTCCTATTTTTCAAAATCAGCTGTAGGAGGAGCTGATTTTGGCGAAAGTGGTTTTGATTTTTTTTTTTTACCAAACAACAAAATTAATTTTTAAATTTTCAAAATCATTTTTAACCCTTCTAAAAGCAATCCAAAATGGGTCCTTAAGCAAAGCTGCTTAAATTAGCAAAAGTAGGAAAATTTTATTAAAATATAAAAAAAATCCCAAAAGCAAGTTACGGAACAAAAGATATTTAAAGTAGACATTTGATCTCATCTATCATCAATCGTCTTGGCTCAGCTAGCTATTTAAAGATATTAAGATATTTAAAGATATTTAAAGTAGACATTTGATCTCATCTATCATCAATCGTCTTGGCTCAGCTAGCTATTTAAAGATATTAAGATATTTAAAGTAGACATTTGATCTCATGTATCATCAATCGTCTTGGCTCAACTAGCTATTAAGATATTTAAAGATATTTAATGTAATTATTGACTAAGATCACATTCTTCTGACGACGGAAAACGGGCCGGGCACTTGGCCTGGATCTTAAAAGCCGAAGACCATCGTGACTGGGCCGAGCCTTACAAGAATCGATCTAATCAAAATGAAGCCGAGAGTTGAGTGAGACCCTCCAAATAACTCTTACAGCCCTTTTTTTTTTATTTTTTTTATTTACCTCGTTATAAATTTATAATTGTGCAAATATTAAAAAATTTCTAATGAAACCTCTTTAATTCCAAAAATAACCCTGATGTCGTAACTTACTCCTCTTCATCCCGCTTTACTTTTTAGAATTGCAGGTAATTAAAAAAAAATTAATTCTAAAAAAAGTTTAAGGTTTGCTTAGTATCATACACTAGAAACAACAATACTTTGGATTTCAAGGAAAAATTAAAAAAAAAAAGAACCATTCCTTTAAAAGCATTTCGTGCTTCCCCACCACCGCCCTGGATCTTTCATCTTCTTCTCTCTGAAGGGTGTTGCTGTTAACCAGGGAAATTGTTTGACTGGAGGAAAAAAAAAAAAAGGTGGTCGCTGGGAAAAGATAAATTACCTTCGGCTTTTGTTTTGCCCATTTAAATCTTATAACTATTATCCCATAAATGTCAAGTAATTTTGTTCTTTTAGAACTTAAATCGGCTTGAAAAAAGAACATATATTGAATTAAATATTTTAGAATGTTTGAAAGCTCGGATTGTAATTAAGTAATTAGCTCAACTTATTAAAGATGATATTGGCCTACAACATGCATAATATTTCATGTCGATAGATATTTATGATTTGTAAGTTGAATTGATTAGGGGTGATTTGGACTTTTTATTATAAAATAGCTTAATTTATTAACTTTCTAAATTTGGATATGATAAGTGTCATAGTCCATTTGAGTTTGGATGTAAATATTTTTACTTTATACATAACCTACAATTAAAATAATTATTACTTTACTTGAATAAGTGATTTAGTTTATAATGCCCTGACGTCGAGCATGTTTCAGGCCACCGGCTCGGCTCCGGGATCCTTTGGCTATATGAATATTACTGATCTTAAAGGTGGCAAAGTTGGGTTTGGCACCGAAGATACTGATGGCAAGCTTGACGCTACTTGCGTGAAGTCGGTGGCTGAGTTTCCCTACAATATCTCCGTTTTGCAGATTAGCCAAGTGAGTAGTTAATTAAATTACTCATTAATATTGTTATTGTTTTTCAATTTAATAATTAACGAATTATGTACGTTTTGGTTGGTTTAGCCGTTAAAACTTATTAAGGTGGTAAAAAAGTTTTTTTTTTATATTTAACTAGAAAATAGAATCGCGCTTCACGCGGTTTTGAAAAAAAATTTAGTATTATCATTTTTTCTTACTTTACATTTGATGAAACTGATAAAAAATATGAATTGATTTTTTTTAAAGATGAGTCAGCCTTATAAAAAATAAAAAAAGTTATTAGCCGACAATACAAATAAAGGAGTAATGCAAGATAAAGAATAAAATGAGAGAATATATTATAGAGTGATTTTATTCATTCCAATTATGTGTGTACAAAACAAAAAAATGAGCTCTCATTTTATAGTTACATAATTACTTTATGAAATTAATGAAAAATTATGGATCATAATTCATTGTGAGATAGTGGGAGTTATAAGGAAGCTAAAGGTTGCTAATGAGAGATAGTGGAGAGACTAAAAGATATATATTATGAAAATCTACATTTATTTTAATAAATTCATACACTTCCTTCATTACAAAGAATATGCCTCATTAAAATCTTTATATAATTGTTATTGTGTAATAACAATAAAATTAATTATGAGAAGATGAAAAGCCAAATCTAAAAAAAAATTCTCTATTTATTAGATAATATAGAATATACAAAGATGAGAAATGGTGATACCACATCATCTCCTCAAATCCCAACTTTATATATATACTAGAAAATATAACCGCTCTTCACGCGGCTTTAAAAAAAGAATTTAGTATTATCATTTTTTCTTACTTTACATTTGACAAAACTGATAAAAAATATGAATTGATTTTTTTTAAAGATGAGGCAACCTTATAAAAACAAAAAAAACTATTAGCCAGCAATACAAATAAAGAAGCAACGCAAGATAAATAATAAAATGAGAGAATATATTATAGAGTGATTTTAATCATTCCAATTATGTGTGTACAAAACAAAAAGATGAGCTCTCCTTTTTTAAATATAGGTGTGCAACCCAAGAGGGGGGTGAATTGGGAATTTAAAAATTATCCTAGCAAATCCACACAACAAACAATCTAATGCCCTAATAAAAATTGAAAGCAATAAGTTTAATAAAGGCACAATAATTAAAGAGTAAGGGAGAAGAGAAACAAACACACGGATTTTTACGTGGTTCGGCAATCCCCGCCTACGTCCATGCCTCCAAGCAATCCAAGCTTGAGAATTTCACTATCCAAACCTTTCCGAGGCTTCAACCGATTACAATTGACTTCGAGGTGTCAATAAACTTTACAACGAAGAAATTATCTCTCAATCTCTTCACTCAAGTGTCTCACACACTCAAATTCTTACAATTGAAATGAAGAAATGAAAGTTACAATGAAACTCACTCAATGAGTAGATATTCAAAGATGAAGAACAATGAATGATTCAATGTATGTAGTTTGCAAGTTTGAAGGCTCAAGATATCTCGTGTGCTTTTTGTTTTTGCTTGTTGGAGAGCTTCAAAATGAGTTGGATTTGAGTTCTTATAGTTTGAGCTCAAAAACTAGCCGTTACTCACATTCCAGGCGTATCCGGTTTGCCGTTTATGGAATCCGGTAAGCCGGATTTATGTTACCGTTAAGGCAAAATTTTGAATTTTGCCTAACCGGCTTGCCGGATTCGGAATCCGGTAAGCCGTTTTCGTTCTGGATACATTCTGCCCCGAATTCGGTTTTTCAATTTTTATAACCGGTAAGCCGGATGCTACAGTAACCTGCTACAGTGAAATTTTTCTTAAATTTTTAGTTTGACCCCAAAACTTTATAAAACTGTAGTATGGCCCAAAACGTTATGAAACTTTACAAATAGGTCCAATTTCAGAATTTCTAAGTAATGCTTCGTTAATCCCAAAACTTTCTGAAATTATGATTTCGCCCAAACTTTGTGAAATTATAGAATGACCCAAAAATATTTAAATAATTTCAAATAGGTCCAAATCCGAAATTTAAAACACTATCAAAGATTTTGAAATTACTTTCATTTTAGTCCAAAAAGCTTTAATTCCATAACATCATTTTCTTATTATAAAAGCACAATTCATAAATCTTTGCTTAATAAATACATGTGATTTGTTATCATCAAAATCAATATTTATAGCCATATAGGCTAACAATCTCCCCCTTTTTGATGATGACAAAGCACATTAAAGATTTAATCTAGTTATGAAAACGCTCCCCCTTAATCAATGCAAGTTAAAAAATGATTTGAAAATTGTTTAACAAAAAACTCCCCCTGCATACATGCTCCCCCTAGATACATGCATATTTTCATAACACATATTAAATCATTCTCCCCCTTCATCATCAAAAAGAATAAAAGCTCCCCCTATCAATCATCAAAATAGCAACACAAGCACATTAGTAAAAAAAATCCATAAGCATAAAGAAATCCATATAATCCATAATGATCAACCAAAACAAATCCATATCATCCAACATAGATAGTCATAACAAATCCATATCATCCAAAACAAATACATAAACCGAAAAGCATAATAACCATCCATAGAGTCGAAAATAAAAGAACACACAATGCAGTAAATGAAATGTAGGTGTGTCCAAGTACAAGCATAAGATACTACTCAGGTGGTGAGGATGGAGGTGAAGGAGGTGGAAACGGATATGGAATGCCGAAGTGCTCAAAGAGGAGGCGCTGGCCATGAATGAGCTGCTGCTGCAGCTGCCGCTGCTGCTGCTGCTCCTGCTGAAGCTCAGTCTGCCTCACCGAAAGTGTCCGAACCTCATCCATAAGCTGCTGAAGAGTAACATCTCCAGAGGTAAGAGGTCGTGGAGGCGATGAAACAGATGCAGATGCACTAGGAGCTGAAGCAACTGTAGAAGAAACTCGGCGTCTACGCTGCCCTCGAAATGAGAGTGAGAATACTGGAAGCTGATAAGTTGGAATCACAGCATTTAGTGGCCGATCATCACTTGGGGCTAGAAAGGTAAACTTGTTATCGCTGTATTTGACCCAAGTGCCATCCTTCCACTCAAAGCCTAACCCAACAATAACCTCATCCCCAATACCCTTGGACGGCCTACAAGA
>MKYO02000294.1:0-19549 GCA_002013955.2 Citrus medica
TTTCTTTTCTTTTTCTTCGATTAACTGTCTATGCAGTAAAATATTAGAGTTTTAACACATATCAGAGGTATGGTAGCTTATAGCGTGATAGGGGAAACCGTATGAAACGACCAGCCCTGAATCCCCCCGGGTGAGTCAATCTTGTCACATCAAAACAGACTTAATAATAATCTAATTAGTAAAGATTCTGTCGAAAATTCGGTAGAGTCTCCTTTATATATATATAACACTCCCAATATAATTCAATGTACAACAAACTCCAGTGATCAACATCCTCAACCAAAATGCTGAGTTTTATATCTCCAGCGTCTTAAAAGATAATATTATGACTAATATTAATATCTCAGTTTATTCTTAATCTCAAAAGAATAATATAACAAAATTATACAATCCCAACAGGACGAGATAACCAAGATGTCCTAACAAAAACATTTATATCTTCTAACACCATCACGTGGCCAAGACTCAAAATATATTTACAATCGCTGGGTCGGTCTGGTGTACCTACAGCCTCCTGGTGAGGGGGGGAATATAATAAAAAATGGGGTGAGTTTAAAACTCAGTGAGATTAGTGAGTGGATAGTAGTTTTTGAAAATTAATTCTTACTTTAAAAGAGATAATCATATCATTTCCAAACACGATTTCATCAAATCATATGCGAGAAACCAGTAATAAATCATTTAACATTTAAATCAGATTAATAACCATGGAAATCATATCACAATATTATATAGGATACACAAATATGAAAATCATCACCAAACAAGTACCCAGGGAAATAATCTCATCATATCCGGACCTCAACGGAAGAGCAATGACGTACTATCTGGGTACCGTCACGCCCCAGAGCTACACGGATAGACATGGAAATACCATCTCATATCTCAACATATATGTGCATGCATAATCTAGTCCCCAAAGGACAAAAGCGCCCAAGCACACGGCCCAAAGCCTATGTGTATGCTCAGACGGACCCCAAAGGTCTGTATCTCAATATCTATCTGTATCTCATATCTGTATCTCTGTAATCATCATACCGCATGCATATGCCCCCAAAAGGCAAAAGCGCCTAAACACATGGCCCAAAGCCTCTATGTGTGTTCAGACGGGCCCCAAAGGCCTCTCATTTCATATCATCTGCATCAGTGTATCTCGAGGGGAAGGGTATTGTCTAATGATTTTAAAAACAATCATTATACTCATATTCACATACCTTTTAACCATACTTTAAATCATACCACATTTGAATCCACTTTTCTTATCTTTAAAATACTATCATGCTTTTTTCAAAGTCGATACACAAAATCATTAACCAAATATTTTAATATAATATCAATGCGTGAATAAAATCCATTTCGAGAAATCATTAAATCAGAACATTTAAAATACTTATTTCGCAAACATGCATTACTATTATAATTAACTATGAAATTAGGTTTTGTATATTCCACTCACAGTGATGGTGTTCACGTTCGGTTATCGTCCACGTCCGCGGACTGGTTCTCGCTCGTGGATCCTCCTAAATCAAGGAAACGACATAATTATTTTTCATAAATTGGAATTAAGACTAAATTTATGCAATAAACTCGAAACAAACATCTATCCATAATTTACAACTCCCGCATCGATAAAATTACTAAAATACCCTCGAGTCCGTAAATTATTAAAATACTCTAAAATTGTAAATCACTAAATTACCATCGAAATCGTAATTACAACCAATCCTCAATTCTAGGATTACTAAAACATCCACAGGCTCAGAAATTAAAAAATTGCCCTCAGAGTGTGAAATTACCGAAATGCCATTGCTGATAAACAATCACCGAAATTTGGTCAACGCTGGCCAAAAAACTCAAGTCTGAAAGTTCTAGCCACACTGAGTGCAACGGTGGTGGTGGTGACCTCCCACGCGCGACGATGGCTCCGGATCGAGCTTCCAAAGCTGTAAGTATTTCAATGGCCGATCAACGGCAAAATGATGTCCAAGGCGGAAGTGGATGGTCGGAAATGGAAGAGGGAGTCGCGGGGAAAAAAAATCCAACCGGTGGTGTCACCCAAAACCGGCAAAAATCCCGGCAGAGCAAAGCGAAACAGTCACGGGTTTCCAAGCTTCGATCGCCAGCGTTCCGGTTGCTTTTCGACGACGAGGATGGCAGGGGAACAACGTCCGGCTTTTAAGCTTCAAATTGGTACCAAGCTCGGCCGAAACAGTGGCTGAAAATGGGAGATATAGCCAGGTCACGTTCGCAGGTTCCGGGTCAGGTTTTCAAGTCTGGTTGACGGCTTCTCTCTCTCACACACGTGTGGCTCTGTGTTGTTCTGTTTTCCAGCTTTTTCTTTTGTTAACTTCTTAACCACCTCTTTTTATTCATTTTTAATTGACATATGTTATAATCCTCCCCCCTTATAAAAATTTCGTCAGCGAAATTTACGTACTTGATAAGAAAAGATAGGGATACTGAGCTCGCATTTAGTCCTCGCGTTCCCAAGTAGCCTCTTCCTTTGTATGATTCCTCCACCGTACTTTTACTCGTGGAATGGTCTTAGAACACAGAACTTGGTGTTTATCTTCCAGTACCTCCACTGGTTCCTCTTCGTAAGTCAAATCTTCTTTCAACTGAATTGGTTGATTCGATAACACACGGCTCGGGTCATATATGTACTTCTGAAGCATTGAAACATGAAACACATCATGGATTATGGATAACTCAGGTGGTAGAGCTAATCGATAAGCTAATGGACCGATGCGCTCAATGATCTCATATGGCCCAATGTAACGTGGACTTATCTTCCAACATTTCCTAAATCGAAGCACCCTTTTCCAAGGAGATATCCGTATGAAAACTCTATCACCAACTTCGAATTCAAGTTCCCACCTATGCTTGTCTGCATAGCTCTTCTGTCTATCTTAGGCCACTTTTAATCTATCCCAGATAAATTATATCTTCTCATTAGTATCCTGGATTAGTTTTGGACCGAATAACCTCTGTTCACCAACCTCATCCTATCATACTGGAGTCCTACATTTTCTACCATACAAAGCCTTATATCGTGCCATCTCAATACTAGCTTGATAGCTGTTGTTGTAAGCAAACTCCATCAAAGGTAAATGATTGTCCCAATTACCTTTAAACTCCATAACACAAGCTCACAACATATCCTCCAGAGTTTGAATAGTACGCTTTGACTGTCCATCAGTCTATGGATGAAAAACTATACTAAAGTTCAACTTGGTGCCTAAAGCATTTTGCAATCCGGTCCAGAACTTAGAAGTAAACCGAAAATCTTTATCTGAGATTATGGACATAGGTACTCTGTGAAGTCGAACTATCTCAGCCACATAAATACTCCCTAACTTGTCCATCGAATAGGTGATTTTGAATGGTAAGAAGTGAGCAGCTTTTGTAAGTCGATCAACAATCACCCAAACACTATCATGTCATTTATGAGCACGTGGAAGTCCTGCTACAAAATCCATGGTAATGTGCTCCCACTTCCACTCAGGAATAGGAAGTGGCTGAGAACACCCTGCAGGCCTCTAGTGTTCAGCCTTAATCTACTGACAGACTAAACATCGAGAAACAAATTCGGCTATCTCTCTCCTCATGCCATGCCACCAATAATGATCCCTCAGGGTGCGGTACATCTTCGTACTACCAGGATGCATCGCATATACTGAACAGTGAGCTTCTTCTATAATCTCTTCTTTAGATCTTTAATATCAGGTACATAGAGTCTATTACACATGACTAAAACTCTGTCACCTCTCACCGTAAAATTGGTTCGTAAACCTTTTTGCACATCATTTTTCAACTTCATTAACTGTGGATCCTAAGCTTGTATCTGGTGAACTTTGTCAATCAAAGTCGGCCTAACTCAAAATTTAGCTATCAAAGCTCCACAATTGTCAGCGTTTAACTCGATTCCCAAATATCTCAACTCAATCAACAAAGGCATATATTTCACTCGCAAGTCAACTATAGAGCTGGAAGACTTTCTACTTAGTTCATCAGCTACCACATTTGTTTTGCCCGGATGATAATCAATAGTGCAATTGTAGTCCTTAATCAGCTCGATCCACCTCCTCTGTCTCAAATTCAACTCCTTCTGAGTAAACAAATACTTTAGGCTCTTATAATTAGTGAAAATCTGACACGTTACCCCAAATAAGTAATGTCGCCATGTCTTGAGTGCAAACACCACTGCTGCTAGCTCTAAGTCATGTGTTGGGTAGTTTTGCTCATGCTTTTTAAGTTGTCTAGAAGCATAAGCCACCACTTTCCTATGTTGTATCAACATACAACCCAATCCCTACCTAGAGGCATCGCTGTAAACCATAAATCCTTTATTACCAAATGGAAGTTTAAGAACTAGTGTTGAGGTCAAACGTGTCTTAAGTTCTTGAACACTCTTTTCACAATCATCATCCCACTAGAATTTAGCATTCTTTCTCGTTAACCGTGTCAGAGGAGTAGTAATCTTGGAGAATCCCTCCATAAATCTACTATAATAACCAGCTAATCGAAGGAAACTTTGAACCTTTGTGACATTTGTAGGTCGTTCCCATTGCACAACTACTTCAATCTTTTGAGGATCGACATAAATGCCTTCAGCTGATATCATATGGCCCAAAAATACTACTCTGTCCAACCAGAACTCGCACTTGTTGAACTTGGCATACAACTGCTTTTGTCTCAAAGTCTGTAAAATACACTAGGTCTAATAAACCGTTTCTCTACTAACTCTTGCAATTGAACCTTCAGTTCCTTCAACTCTATTGGAGCCATCCTGTACGGTGCCATAGATATAGGAGATATTTCAGAGACTAAGTCAATAGAAAACTCAGCTTCCTTGTTAGGTGGCATCCTAGGAAGTTCGTCTGGAAATACATCTGGAAATTCTTTGACTACTGCAATATCCTCCAATCTTAATTCCCGAGCTTCTGTATCTATCACATGAGCTAAATAAGCCGAGCATCCTTTTCTTAGCAATCGTCTTGCACTAATGGCATATATAACACATGAAGGTAGAACCTTGGGCTCTCCATAGAATTTCACCTCAGTCTTCCCTGGCTTTTTAAACACAACTTTCTTTTTGAAACAATCCACTGTAGCATAATGAGATTCAAGCCAATCCATGCCCAAAATAACATCAAAGTCATGAATGTCTAAGGAAATTAAATTCGCCTCAAATTCATGTTCAACCATTCCAATCACACAATCTCGATGCACAATCTCAGCAAGTAATGACTCTCCAGTATGTGTACGAACAACTAAACCACAATCTAATAGTTCAGGCTCTCCCCCTATGTGCATAGCAAAAGTACGGGAAACAAAAGAGTGTGTGAATCTAGGATCAATAAGAATATGAGCCTCGCGGCCAAGGATAAAAAATAGGAACTATCAACCAAACCAGAACGCAAAAAGTAGTCATATTTTTTCATGAGGGAATTCTAGCGTGCCAATGCATGTGTTTATAATAATCAATGATGTCGATATTTGTTTATGGCAGTCCTACGGTGAACAAAAACGTGCAGACGCATGTGTTTAATAATCAAAGTTATACTTCCATAAGAGTCATAGAGCACTAAAAAAATGTGTCGAAACTCATTTAATTCTTATATTTTGAGTTCTTATATTTTTAAAAATAACTCAAAACTCCTAGTCGTTAAACAATTGACATATATGTTGTTATTTTTTTCTTTTTAGCTTGTTTTTATAATATTATCTCTCTTACAATAATTTTTTTGGACATTAATTAAAAATAAATTTAAATTATTAATTTAGCCGTAAAAATAAAATAAAAATAAAAATAATATACATTAATTTTCCAAGAAGATTACATATGTGAAAAAAATTAATATTGTAAAAAAATTAAGCTACCAGTTTTTTTGAACATCAGTAAAAAATTTAATATATTAACTTAGTAGAGTCTTCTACATTAATTTTTTGGGATTAAATTTATAATCTAATTTTTTTTATTTATATCCAAAAAATAAACATTATTGTAAGAGAGTAATATGTAAAAGTAAGCCAAAGAGAATAAAAAGTAACCCTAACAGTGGTGTTAATAATTTAACAGTAGGGATGTTTTGAGAAATTTTTTAAAATATAATGACTAAAAGGACATTAACCTAAAAATATTGGGAATAAACAAACTTTTGTCAAAAGAGAATTCCTGTATAGCTAGACTTTACTGTAAAATACGATTAGAAGTGATATTTGTGCCATTTCCTTGGGATCATCAATCTTAAAACAAAAGAGTTTCTGCGGGGCACCATATCAGCATGTAAAATGCCATCTCATTGACTAATAGTTGAAAATGACAAGCGATGCACAAGAGAAATTTTAGAATTCTTTTAGAGTAATATGTCATTTATATAATAAACAAATAATTTTATAGTATAAGTACATTTATTTTGAAGAAGTAATATATGACTGGTGTTTATATAAAAAAATTTAATTATGTTACCTCCTATGAATTCGAGAATTTTTCTTAAAAGAGAAATAGCATATTTCACTTTTTTTTTCTTGATTTTGCTGCATTACACTATGGTGCAGCACATGAGCGACATGTTTATGAAAAATTAGACTAGTTGGTATAGGGCATGTCGGGGAGCCTCTCTTTTTTGACGCAATATGAAACAATTATTAACCATTAAATCAAAATTTGATAAGTCTCATGAAAAATAAAAATAATAATAAATACATTGAAAATGATATTTGCATCGGGTCAAACCATGGGTCAAACTCCGAAAACTCAAAACACAATGTTTTGTTTGCCAAATATTTTCCCTTTTCTTTCATCGACTGCGGTTCAGCCATTCACGATCCACCACAATCCGAAGTTAAAATTTCCATTCGCCATCCACAACTCATACCACTATCACCCATACCTAGACATTGTCACCGCCACCACCGACAACCATCACACAACAGTGACAACCATTCACAAGGCGGCACAATTATCACAGCCTAAGGTAATGATTCAATCTTTAGCTTTTTTAGGTTATGGCAAAATGGGGACAATTTAGGTGTTCGCACCTGGCGATGTAGAAATATAATTAGGAGTAAGTCATGTAAATTGCATTTGATATGCAGATTTTTTTTATGGTTTCCTTTTAGTTTAGATTGGGGATATGAAAATTATGGTAGTGGTGGGGCAAGTCATGAGGATCATGTCCAAAGCTTGAAGATTTCTTAGGGTCATATTATTACTCAATCTCTACATCAACTGACCCTGCTGATGACCAAAACCAACATAATGGAATGTTAATATTATATCAAGCAGCTACTTCAATGTTGATAATAATGGAGACTTTGACTTAGAAATCATTGCTCAAGGTCTGACGAGCCACCCATCTTCAATCATCCACCACCACTACAGTCAACATCATCATTACCCGCAAACACAAACCTTAAACCCTAGCTATACCATAACCACGATGATATTATGTACCATCACCATTTTCTTCATCAGCATCAGCATGTTCCTTTAAAGACTGTAGCATCTATTGCTGGGTTCAATTCTTGGCTAAGCAAACTCCATTTGCTTCTTCTTCTTCTATTGAGATATCTGCTGCAACAAGTGATACTAATCAAGGAAATATCTGTTGGTTTCAATCACTCTCTCTTGACATGAATCTCACCTCATCAAAACAAAATTATGGTTGGGCTCGGGCTTTAATTCAAAGGATCAGACATTTTTGAGCTCAAACCCTTTATTTTAGTTACGAGCTTAGGCTCAGGCTTAGCGAAGCCCAAGCCTAACCTAACCCATTGTCATGCCTAGTTTGTATCCTTACAACTAAGCATGATGGACCATCTTGTTTGTTTATAAGAAAATGACAACTTAAGCTAAATTAATTGCAAGCTAGCGATAGTAATATTAGGAACAACTAATAATTACAATAAATACTATTAGGAATCTCAATATTTCTATTTCGAGTGATGTTATAGCTTTGTAATGGTTAGTAATTGACTACGATATGGCAGTTACAAATAAAGTGTCACATTAACTCTGCAATTGTTAATAAATTATTGATATGGCGATTACAAATAAAATAAAATAAAATAAGGGGATTCAAACTCAATTAGAAAAAAGAAAAATAAAGGAATGCAGATACTCTCTCATCCAAGGAGAGAAAGAGAAGATGATACATGGATTTCCAAAAAATATTCTTGTAACAACTCTGATACAGCTTCATTACACTTTATTGAATTTTTTTCTAATGAATCAAATGCTAACTTGCACATAGAAATAAACTGTCTTTTACAAGTGAAAGACCTACATACGAAGCCTTCGGAGCTTGAAGATGAAAGGTAAAATTATCATTTCCATGTATAGCAGGATTTATCACCTTCAATTCTAAATTTTCTAATCTGTGTATGATTTCTTTCCTTTTTTTCCCTCCTTTCTTGGTTTACTGCTGTATGTAGTAAAATATTAGACTTTTAATACATAACAGAGAGATATGCACGAGCACAACCAAAACTCAGGTACCACTTATTGGCTACCATCTGTGACTCATTTTACCAAGACAAATACCCCTAGCTGCCATATATCTCACCAACACCTCGTTGTCTCTCTTTTGGCCACCGTTAGTGGCACCATCAACCTGCCAGCTGTTGAGTGTTAGAAAATACATATTTATAAAGGAGAAAACCGTCATTTTACATTTCAAGTCATTACTAACAACCCTTACTTTTATGTGTTTAAGTTTTTTCTAATTTCATTATGTGTGTTTTATTTTAATTAAGTATTTTATGTGTTTTAGGGGCATCATAGTCATTTCATAATAAACGAGAGATTAGATGGAAAAACGGACATCACTTTTGAACTCAGGACAGTCGAAAACCTTAGGAGGAGCATAAAAGGAAAAATGGCACTGTTTACATGTACGGTACTGTTTATGTTACTGTTCACGACACTGTTCATATAGACGGATCGATAACGTGGCATTGACTGATGATGTGGCATTGACTGATGAGGTGTCACGATCCTATTGGACTAAAATTCTTATGTACTGTTGATGGTGACGTGGTAGCATATCAATGGACCAAACCGCGTTACTGTTCAACCCGGGTCAAACCGTGTTACTGTTCATCCACGTGGTCAAACCATGTACTGTTCACATGGACTGTTGACTAATGACGTGGCGCAATCTTGAGCGTCCAAACTATTTTTAATCTAATGGCCATGATTTGCTCGTTGTATCTATAAAAAGGGGGACTCCCCCCTAATTTGATAGCTCTAAATCTATTGTTGGACTCCATTTTCTGTAATTCCTTCTCCATCTTGTATTTTCTACGTATTTTAATAAATTCTCATTTTGCCCCTAGTTTAATTATGAGTGGCTAATTTTCTTTCAAGCTTGAGTTGAAGGTGAAGTCTCAACATGTGGCATGCGCTTTATTTGGTAAATTTATTTTCACTTCCCCTCTAGTTTTTGTGGATGTTTTGACTTCTCATCGACAAATAATCATAATCTTATCTAGTACCGCCTTAGTTTCACTGGCTCCCTAATATAAGGTTATTATTATTTGGCACGATAAGCCCTTAGCACCATATTGATTAGAGTGTGGTTCATGAGGTTTGGATTCCCCCCTCATGATTTAATTGGTATTAATAAGGAATATTTAGCCCATGATGCATGTTGATACGGATCCAGATACCCAAGTACGTCATTTCAATAGAATTCTCTTCAATTTATTCTCGCCATTTCAATTCCAATTTCAGAATTTATTCTCGCCATTTTAATTTAAGTTTTAGCATATTCCAAGTCATTTCCACCACAAATCCAATCATCCATTTACAAAATTAATTCTACACACAATTAAAATCAACCTCCTCGTGGGATCGACACTCGTCACCATTGATCTATACTACAATAGATTCGTGCGCTTGCGAGTTCATTAAAATTTGCACAACAAGTTTTTGGCGCCGTTGCCGGGGAGGTAAGTAATTTTAATACATAGAATTAATTTTTGTGAATAATTCCATTTAATTGTTTTCTTGTATTTTTTTCCTTTAAAAAAAAGAAAAAAAGGGAATCCACATTTAAAGGTTAGTATTTATTTTCTTTTTCTCTTCTTTAAAATTCTGTAATTTAATTTTCAATTTATTTTTCTTTGTAAATTTTTTTATCTTATTAATTTATTTTTAGTTAATTTATTTCACGTAATTTTTTGTGTATTTTTATAGTAAGGTTGTAATAGCACGATAAGGTTAGTATCGTAATTTCTCCTTTTTCTTTATTTTTATTCATTTTGTTTCCATTTATTTTTTATTCATTGCATGCATGGTCGTAGGTCATTATTACCTAATCCTGAACCTATAGACCTTGAACTTGAGAAAACACTTCGCACACACAAACAAATTAAAAATAGAATGGATTTACAAGCACCACAAGAGAGACCATTTAAGGGCTACTTCAGTCATTTAGCTAATTTGAGTACATCATGCATAAGATACCCAAATGTAGCTGCTAGGAGTTTTGAACTAAAACCAGTGTGCTAAATTGTCTCCCAACATTCTATGGCCTAGAAAATGAGGACCCATATAATCATCTGAATGATTTTCATAATATTTGTCAAACATTTAAATACGAGAATTTTTCAGACGATGATGTTAAACTCATATTATTCTCATTTTCTTTAACGGATAGAGCTCGTTCATGGCTTAATACATTGCTTGCTAATAGCATTACATCATGGGAACAAATGGTTACAAAATTTTTGAATAAATATTTCCCAGTGCATAAAACCAATGCTATTTGCAGGGAAATCTCGGAGTTTACCCAAAGAGAGGACGAGCAGTTTTTCGAAACATGGGAGCTATTTAATGGGCTACTCTTGAAGTGTCCACATCATGGGTAGGAGAAATGACACCAATGCCAATACTTTTTGGAGGGATTATTGCCGAATGTGCAAGAATGGATAATGGCAACAAGTGGAGGAGAGCTAATGTCAAAAAGTGCAACAGAGATTTGGGAATTCTTCCAGCAACAAGCGGATAATTCCGAACAACGGAGTCGATCACTCAGGAATACTAGAAAAATTAAGGGAGTGAATGAGGTTCACATTGGCGAGTCAACTTCGGGAATCAAATAAGTCAAAGAGATGGTTGAAGGTCTCGCTGGACAAATAACATCGTTATCGACTGCTAAATCAACAGAGCCACATGACCCTGACTCATACTCAGATCAAGCCAATGCTATTGGTGTAATAAGAAAGCCATCAAATTACAACCCATACTCCAACACATATAACCCTGGATGGAGAGACCACCCCAGTTTTTCATGGTCTCAAGGATTCCAACAGAATGGACCAGCAGCTCTAGCTCCACCAATGCAACCAATTCCTCAAAATCCTCAAGCCTCTTAGCCACCATTTAGACCCTACAATCAAAACCAGAACTACTCTCTACCAGACCATGGGAGGATGCATTCCAGAATTTCAAGAATGTTACTCACTCCATGATTGAGCAATAGAACCGCACCATTGATGGTCTACGAAATAAGTTGAGAGCGGGCTTCAACTCACAAGCTCAATCAGTTTCAAGCCTCGAGAAGATGGTGGGACAACTTGCTTCTTCAGTTCAGACCTTGGCAATGACTGTTGAGAAAGGTAAGTTTCCAAGTCAACCAGTGCCTAATCCTAAAGGAGTACATGAAGCAAGTACCAGTTCACCACAACAGCATGGAGAGGTCAAAGCAGTCATGACCTTGCGAAAAGGAAAGGAAGTCGACAATAAAGTGGAGATGCCGGTGACAAAAGAAAATCAAATTGTACCTGTGAATACTGAGGACTCATCACCGGAGGAGAAAGAAGAAACCAACCCAAGAGAATATGTTCCTAAAGCTCCATTTCCTCAGAGGTTAGCGAAAGGAAAGAAGGGAAAATCCACAGGTGAGATTCTTGAAATCTTCAAACAGGTAAGTGTTAACATCCCTTTGCTTGATGCTATTAAACAAGTTCCATCTTATGCCAAGTTTCTTAAAGACCTTTGTACTAAAAAGAGAAACATGCATGTTCAAAAGAAGGCATTTTTAACAGAAAACGTTAGTTCTATACTCCAACATAAAATTCCTTTAAAATGCAAAGACCCAGGTTCCCCCACTATCTCATGTAGCATAGGGAACCACACAATTGAGAATGCTTTGTTGGATTTAGGAGCTAGTGTTAATTTGTTGCCTTACTCTGTTTTCGTGAAACTTGGACTGGGAGAATTACACCCAACTCCAGTGGTGTTACAGCTTGCAAATCGGTCCACGAAAATACCTCGTATGGAGGACGTGCTTATCCAGGTAGACAAGTTTTATTTTCCTGTTGATTTCATTGTAATTGACACTCAACCAATACCGGATTCAAGAAAGCACATCCCCATAATTCTAGGCCGACCTTTCTTGGTAACTGCGGATGCTCACATTCAATGCAGAACTGGAAATATGCAATTGTCTTTCGGTAATATGACCATGGAGCTGAACATCTTCAACATTGCCAAACAACCTCACAATACAGATGATGGAATTGTTGATGTGGATTTAATAGAAACAATTGTTGATAATACTTTTCTTTCAAACCTTAGTGATGATCCTTTACAAACATGTTTAACTCACTTTGATTTGGATTTTGATATTGACATATCAGTCGATAAGGTCAATGCTATACTTGACTCAACACCACCCATGGACACTAATAAATGGAAGTCAAGAGTTGAACAACTAGCACCATCAGAGAATAAACTCATCCCATCATCAGAATCACCACCGAAACTCGAGCTCAAACCATTGCCCAACACTCTGGAATATGCATTTTTGGGAGAAGAAAGTACTTTGCCGGTAATCATCTCATCATCCCTAAATGACGAATAAAAAGGTAAGTTGTTGGATGTTTTAAAAGAGCACAAAGGAGCATTATGATGGACCATAGCAGACATAAAAGGTATAAATCTAGTAGATTGCATGCATTACATTCACCTTGATGAAAATGCTAAATCTACTAGGGAAATGCAACGTCGGTTAAATTCTAATATGAAAGACATTGTTAGAATAGAAGTCCTTAAGCTATTAGACACAGGTATCATTTACCCAATTTCTGATAGTTCATGGGTCAGTCCCGTACAAGTTGTCCCCAAAACGTCAGGAGTCACAGTAGTTACAAATGCCGATAATGAATTGATACCCACTAGAGTAACTACAGGATGCCGTGTATGCATTGATTATAGAAAGCTGAATTCTGTCACATGTAAAGACCATTTTCCTTTACCATTTATCGATCAAATGCTTGATAAATTGGCAGGCCATGAATTTTATTGCTTTCTAGATGACTACTCAGGATATAATTAGATTCCCATAGCACCAAAAGATTAAGAGAAAACTACTTTCACTTTCCCTTTTTGCACATTTTCACATAGGAGAATATCATTTGGATTATGTTAATGCACCTACTACATTTTAACGATGCATGTTGAGCATTTTTTCTGATATGGTTGAACGATTCCTTGAAGTATTTATGGATGACTTTTTTGTGTTTGGTGATTCATTTGATCAATGTTTACATCATCTAACATTAGTTTTGCAGAGATGTATCGAGAAGAACTTAGTCTTAAATTGGGAGAAGTGTCATTTTATGGTAAAACAAGGTATTGTTCTCGATCACATCATTTCAAGCAAAGGTATTGAGGTTGACAAAGCCAAGGTGGATCTCATTTCTAATCTTCCACCATACAAAACAGTCAGAGAAGTAAGATCTTTCCTTGGGCATGCTGGTTTCTATAGACGTTTCATTAAAGATTTTAGCAAAGTTTCTAAACCCTTATGCAATTTACTTGCTAAGGATGTACCTTTTATTTTTAATGATTCATGTCTTGTGGCTTTTGAAAAATTAAAGCAATTGTTGACATCATCACCCATCATTCAGGCCCCAAACTGGAGCTTACCATTTGAACTCATGTGTGATGCATCTGATTATGCAGTAGGAACAGTATTAGGACAAAGAGTTGATCGAATTCCCCACGTTATTTACTATGCTAGTATGACATTAAATGATGCACAGTTGAACTATTCAACTACTGAAAAAGAAATGCTAGCAGTAGTGTTTGCATTGGAAAAATTTCGATCATATCTCATTGGTTGTAAAATAATTATATTCACAGATCATACTGCTCTTAAATATCTTCTCACAAAGAAAGATGCAAAAGCTAGACTAATTCGTTGGGTGTTACTTTTGCAGGAATTTGACTTGGAATTCAAAGATAAGAAAGGCACAGAAAATGTTGTGGCAAACCATCTCTCTCGTCTTCATTTTGACACAATTACAGAGCCATTAACATTGAATGAGTCATTTCTAGATGAACAATTAATGAATGTGGAAGTATTACCTTGGTATGCTAATATCTTTAATTATCTTGTTACAGGTCAACTTCCAAAGCATTGAACCAAGCAAGACAAGGCTAAATTCTTTGCGGAAATAAAGAATTTCTTTTGGGATGACTCGTATTTATTCAAGTATTGTGCAGATCAAATTATTAGACGATGTGTTCCAGAAAATGAAATTCAGAATATTCTTTAATTCTGCCATGAACAAGCTTGTGGAGGCTATTTCAGTGCTAAGAAAACAACGACTAAAGTTTTACAATGTGGTTTCTATTGGCCAACTATATTTCGAGACGCTTACACTTTCTGTTCTTCATGTGATAGGTGTCAACGAATGGGGAGCATTACACGAAGGAACATGATGCCACTAAATCCAATTTTAGTGGTTGAGATTTTTGACGTATGGGGTATCGACTTCATGGGATACTTTCCCCCTTCTTTTGACCATCAATACATATTTGTTGATGTTGACTACGTATCAAAATGGGTAGAAACAATTCCATGCAGAACTAGTGATCACAAGGTGGTGATAGGATTTTTGAAAAGCAACATTGTTTCGTGCTTTGGATTCCCTCGAGCGATAATCAGTGATGGTGGTACCCACTTTTGTAACAAATCATTCAAGGCTCTTTTGACAAAGTATTCAATCACTCACAAAGTGGCGACCTCATATCATCCGCAAACCAGTGGCCAAGTTGAGATCTCCAATCGAGAAATAAAGCACATATTAGAAAAGACGGTGAGGCTGGACAGAAAAGATTGGTCATTAAGACTTGATGATGTATTATGGGCATATAGAGCGGCTTTCAAGACTCCGATTAGGATGTCACCCTACAGGCTAGTGTATGGAAAAGCTTGCCACCTACTTGTGGAACTCGAGCATCGTGCGTACTGGGCCATCAAGAAATTCAATTTTGACATGCAGCAAGCCAGCTCAGAAAGAAGATTACAGCTGGTAGAACTTGAAGAAATTCGCAATAATGCATACGAAAATGTCAAGATTTACAAGTAATGAATGAAAGTCTTTCACGACAAGCAAATTATGAGAAAATCGTTCACTCCAGGTCAGAAAGTGCTTTTATTCAATTCTCGCTTGCACTTATTCCCAGGTAAGTTACGCTCTCCATGGTCTGGCCCTTTATTGTTCATACTGTTTTTTCATATGGGGCAATTGAAATTAAGGACCCAAAGAACGGTGTCACGTTTAAAGTTAATGGTCAAAGATTAAAGCCATATCTAGANTGGTCAAAGATTAAAGTCATATCTAGAGTACCAACCACATGGAGAATACACCGAAATAAATTTGAGTGACCTATCAGATTTGAATTGATTTTTTTCTTTTCAGTGATTTGATTTTTCTTTCTTTCTTTTTATTATTCTTCTGCTAATTGAAATTATTTTTGCATAAGTGTGTTTGTTTAACTATTAATTTGTTTTCTCTTCTTATCATTGTTAATCATGAGTACCATACTTAGACCGTGCCTCCTGAACATTCTTAAACCACTTCAATGTGTCAAAACTCATCTCAAAAGGCAGATTTAATTTTGTAAAACACATCGTATTTGGGCTCGGCAACCACCAGAGTTAGTATCCTATGTTGAGGGTTTAGAATGCCAACTCAGAGACATTGAGAGAAGTGTTTACGACATCTAATTGGAGCTTGAGTTAAATTCAATAAGATGACGATTTTAATTTTCTTTGTGTGTTTTAATTTGTTTTTCTATTTGTGTGCTTTAGTTTGTTACCCCGGTGGCGGATAACGGTACTCCGTGACAATCAAGTCAGTTACTTCAGTTTCCCAAAATAACTGATATTCTGAGGTGAAGGTATGGACAGAAACGAGATTCTAGTGAAGCTTCACAAGCGATTCCCTTCACTGCCTCAGAATGCCTTCTTTACAATTTATAAAGCTCGGTCCGAACGCATGCGATTTCTCATGATGAATAACATACCTGCTGACATCCGTTGGTTAATCGAAGATAAAGTACGATTCGCAGGTGAGTTGCCTCTAAAATTTATTGCATACATGCCTGTTTGTGGTAAAGGAAATTATGCAAGAAAACGACGAGCTCAAAGAATTTTTGTTGCTTGTCATAAGTGTGCTAGAATGAGTTGCGATAAAAACCCATGTTCTTTAGGAATGGTGTCTGATAATAGAGAAGATAAAATTAAATTCATTAGAGATGGCTTGAATAAGGAGTCATTGGATGATATCCTTCTGTCTTTTGAAACGCATCCCAGTGGATACGTGCAAGGAGCGATTCTCCAATTATGACCATTATTCCAGAAAGAGCATGCACGATATAGTCTCGGGAATCTGACTATAAACGACCCTGTTTGCGAGTTTAAAATAAACCTAGATGGGAAGCCTATCCTCGACCTATAGACGGCGTTCAAGCCGTTTCTGGACGTAAAACCAGAGGACGATGTGAGCCACAGTCGCAACTACCTATAAATATCCTTTTACTTCACTTTTATTTTATTTCACTGTTATTTTATCTTTTGCATTATTGTCTTTAATAATTCTATTTAATCATGATTTGTTTTTCTTTTTACTGTTTCCTTTTTTACTCGCGAGTCATGTGCTTTACGCGTTCTTTGACACTGACATGCCACCTTATACACAGTTGTGATCTACTGTCGCCATGATTCTTAAATATGACTTTTTGTTAAGCACTCATAAATTATTTTTGAGAAATATTCCAATGACAGCTACTCCCAATAGACAATTCAAGAACATTTGTGTGCTTTCTGGATTTACCTATGGCAAACATAAAGAGTTCGTTGATGCAGCCATAGATCTTGGTCAAAGCATAGCAAAGAGAAAATTACACTTGGTGTATGGAGGACGTAACCGAGGGTTATCAAAATTGGTCTCAGAAGCTACTTTTATTAGAGAGAGCCAAGTCTTAGGCATCATCCTAAGAGTCCTAAAACCTTTGGGCAGTTTGTCTGACTCATCGACTAGAGAAGAGTTAGTCGTCTCAGGTATGCAAGAAAGAATAACTGAAATACTTAATCATACTGATGCTTTTGTTTTCCTTCCAGGAGATCTTGCAACACTAGAGGCACTTATCACACTAGCATCTCGGGCCCATCTACACATTCACTAGAAACTCATTGGTTTGTTAAATGTCAATAATTTTTGTGATGTCTTTATCGCATTTCTTAACCATGCAATAAAATTTTTTTTTGTTCCTTCCAATGCCAAAAAGCTTTTTATTTGTGCTCACATTGCTAATGAGCTACTTGATATGTTACAAGCTTATAAACCGGAGCCAGACCCTTGAACCTTTGTGTTCGAGCATCCAAATGATGACGATAACAGTAGCCGCAGTAAGAAGTAAAAATTATATTTAACTCTGCGCCTGTAAATATTTTCTTCTGTGTTGCACCACCTAGGTGATGTCTTCTAAACTTTACTTCTTTCCTTTAAAACATTGAGGACAATGTTTCGTTTTGGCTGGGGGGAGGGAATAGTCGACAATTGTGGAATCTTGGTTAAGTTTTTACTAATTTTTTATTGTAGAAACTAACTGTTGCTAACTTTTTGTGTTGAAGATGGCTGAATATGGAGTGTAGTGACTCTAGAAACGCATCTTCATTGTTTGAAAAAAAATTTTAAATTTTTTTTTAAATTCAGACATTTTCTTTTTCTTTATTAAGTTTTGATGTTCATTTTTCTTCTTCTTTTTAATTTCTCCTTTATAAATATACATTTTCAAATATTTGAGTCGAAGATAGTTGAATATGGAGTGTAGTGCCTTTAGAAACGCATCTTCTTAATTAAAACAAAAAACATTTTTGTTTTCTATCATTTTCTAATTAGTTTTTCGGCATCATTTTCACATTTCTGCATGCATATTTTTCTTTCATGTTTAGAATAGGTTGGGGGGTAGGATGTTGTTTTAAAAAAAATGTGTGATTTGTTTTAACATTGGATGACATGATTAATTTCAATTTTTAGTATTTGTATTATCTTTGGTCTTAAGTGATGTTACGCTATGTTTGCTACTTTACATGTTGATGTCGGAGACAAATATGAGTTCCTTGAAGGAATGAACATGTCATAATAAGTATCAAGTGAGTTTTTGAGCCTATTATTTTTCTTGGAGAGTAACCCTTTTGTCCATTCTTTATACAACTTAGTAGTTTATTATTTTATACATGATCTTTAGATTTCTTTTGAGTTAACCCTTAAAAAAAATTTGCAAAAAAAAAAGAAAAAAATGTGTATTGCTACATTTGGAGGCTCATCTAACTAGTAGATATGGAAGCTTATTTAGAGCCCTAAAAGACGATGGAAAAGCCGTCTTTGACCCGTTTGAGCCTTTCTAGCCATCCCTTTTATGAAATATCCATAGTTAACCCTTTTGAGGCTAAAAAAAAAAAACAAATCTTTTCTTTGTCAACTTATCATCTTGACCCACTCCGATTTGGAGTATTACCAAATATCTTACAAGTTCCATAACCTATTTATGTTTGAGAAAAATGTAAATAAACATTGTGTACAGTGAAGTTATGCCTAGTTCAAAAAAAAATTGTTGTTTCTTTATAAAAAAAAAGAAAAAAATTGTTGTTCAAAAATAAAAATAACAATAATAGGTGAAATTCACCTTGCAACTTTAAAAAAAAAATTCCTCTGCATTTTTCTCAAACATACACTTTGTTTTCCTTATTTCCCTTCTTTGTTAGCCATGTCCCTAGCCTACGTTACGTCATAATAAAAGTCTTTCTTGATTTTAGGGAACTATAGTCTAAAGTAGAAGATAGTTATATGGGCTAAAAAGATGTAGTGGTGCATAAAAAAATAAAAAAATAAAAAAAAATAATAAATAAATAAATAAATTGGGTTGACTATCATTTTTATTTGACTTGAGATCGTATTATTTCTAAGCTGAGGGCATATTTCTTTCATTGTGGTGAGAACATGATATATCACTTCTTTATTATTTTCTGTCAATTACCATTCGTTGGAGTGACTATTTTTATTGGGTTTAATTTCTTTGTGAGAGTGTCACTACTTCCAGTGAGATTTTGGGGTTTGACATGCCATTCTTGTAAATAGCTATGACAATCTACTAGGCTGATTCATGTGGATGGTTGATGTGGGTGTGATGTTTCTTTAGACTGGAGATAATGCTTATACTTTTATTTGATTGCTATCATTA
>MKYO02000294.1:20195-61798 GCA_002013955.2 Citrus medica
TAAGCCGGATTTATGTTACCGTTAAGGCAAAATTCAAAATTTTGCCTAACCGGTTTGCCGGATTTAGGAATTTGGTAAGCCGTTTTCGTTCTGGATGCTTACTGCCCTGAATCCAGTTTTTTGGTTTTTATAACCGGTAAGCCTGATGCTACAGTAATCTGCTACAGTGAAATCTTTTCTTAAATTTTTAGTTTGACCCCAAAACTTTATAAAATTGTAGTATGGCCTAAAACGTTATGAAACTTTGCAAATAGGTCCATTTTTAGAATTTCTAAGTAATGCTTCGTTAATCCCAAAACTTTTTGAAATTATGATTTCACCCAAACTTTGTGAAATTATAAAATGACCCAAAAATATTTAAATAGTTTCAAATAGGTCCAAATCTGAAATTTAAAACACTATCAAAGATTTTGAAATTACTTTCATTTTAGTCCAAAATGCTTTAATTCCATAACATCATTTTCTTATTATAAAAGCACAATTCATAAATCTTTGCTTAATAAATACATGTGGTTTGTTATCATCAAAATCAATATTTATAGCCATATAGGCTAACAATCTCCCCCTTTTTGATGATGACAAAACACATTAAAGATTTAATCTAGTTATGAAAACGCTAGTTTAACAAAAACTCCCCCTACATACATGCTCCCCCTAGATACATGCATATTTCCATAACGCATATTAAATCATTCTCCCCCTTCATCATCAAAAAGAATAAAAGCTCCCCCTATCAATCATCAAAATAACAACACAAGCACATTAGTAAAAAAAAAATCCATAAGCATAAAGAAATCCATATAATCCATAATGATCAACCAAAACAAATTCATATCATCCAAAACAAATACATAAACTGAAAAGCATAATAAAACCATCCATAGAGTCAAAAATAAAAGAATTCACAATGCAGTAAATGAAATGTAGGTGTGTCCAAGTACAAGCATAAGATACTACTCAGGTGGTGAGGATGGAGGTGAAAGAGGTGGAAACGGATATGGAATGCCGAAGTGCTCAAAGAGGAGGCGTTGGCCATGAATGAGCTGCTGCTGCTGCTGCTGCTCCTGCTGAAGCTCAGTCTGCCGCACCGAAAGTGTCTGCACCTCATCCATAAGCTGCTGAAGAGTAACATCTCCAGAGGTAGGATGACGTGGAGGTGATGAAACGGATGCAGAGACATCAGGAACTGAAGCTATCACGGGAGGATCTCGGCGTCTACGCTGCCCCCGAAATGAGAGTGAGAAAATGGGTAGCTGATCGGCTGGAACCACAACATTAAGTGGCCGATCATCACTTGGAGCAAGGAAGGTAAACTTGTTTTCACTGTATTTTACCCAAGTGTCATCCTTCCACTCAAAGTCTAACCCAACAATAACCTCATCCCCAATACCCTTGGACGGCCTACAAGATGGTTCTAGAATCGGCACTTCAAAGAATTTAAGAATATGGGTAATGAAATGACCATAAGGAAGAGAACGGGTAATCAAGGCTGGAATGCTCAACATGGTGTAAACGATGGAATAGCCCAAGTTAATCGGGCGACCGCTAAGAATACAATCAATCATGGCGACATCCATGTGAGACACCTCATCCAAATGTCCTGATCTAGGAAGTACAATGGACTGGATGATACGAAGCAAAAAACGAGTTTGAAGACAAAGACACTGAGTACAGAAATGAATGGTACAGTCTTCAACAGAAAGATCATTACGCCGACAAATATTATGAACGGCATCAACATGAACATAATCATCAATTTCGGGAGGTTTCCTAAGAGAAAAAATGTCCAAGCCATCACCGGAAGATCCTAGGATGTTGTCCAAGTCTGAATCATCAAACTCAATCAAAACTCCTCCAACTGTGGTGATTACTCGATTCTCTTTCTCCGCGGAACAATCCATATTCGAGTAAAAGACTTTCACCAAGTCAGGATATACATTTTCCTCAACAACAAGTGCATTAAGCCAACCAACATTTTTCAAAAATTGTAATAAAGTTCTATTGCTAATACTAAGATGATTCAAACAATCCGGTAAAACAAAGAAGGTTTGGAGTACCTCTCGAGTCATGAACTGTTGATGAAAACGTTTGGCTAGATGTTTCTTATTCTAAAAATGTGTGGACTCGAAATTGGATTGATTGGTGATGCCCCTTGCTTCCCGTGGCCGGTCGGTTTGTTGAACCGGTTCTTTGCCTTTTCTTCGAACCGGCCGTGAACTAGACATTTGGATTTGATTGATTTGAGGTTAAAAAGGATAAAGAGAATGAAGATGATGAAGATTGAAAGTGATTTTGAGAAACAATTTGAATAAAAAATGGCTTAAGAGTGAGAAATCTAGAGAGAGAAAAATTCGGATAAACCCTAGGTTGAATTTGAGATCTAGAGTTTTGGATGTTGAAAATGAAGTTTAAAGATGCTTTAGAGTGAATGAAGTGATGAGAAATGATTTTCTTGATTCAATTTGATATGAAAAAGATAGAAAAAGAAGGATTTTGGAGTGAAAAATGAGAGAGAGAAACTGATTTTTAGAGAGAGAGCAAGAACCGGAATGCCGAATGAAGAAGGAGGAAGAACAGTGTGAAATAACCCCCGAAATTGGATTTCCGGTTTGCACTAACCGGAATTCCGGTTGTGACCAGAAGCTTGAAACATTGAAAATGGATTGCCGAATGAGCTGAACCGGAATTCCGGTTGGTTGCAGCAAAAGCTTCACGCAAAATCGGTTTTCCGGATGACATGAACCGGTTTGCCGGTTGGATCCAGAAGATACCAAGTTCAGAATGCTGCTAAGGTGCAGCTCGAATTCGGAATTCCGAATTGACAGAATTGGAAATCCAGTTTGGTCCAGCAAGCGTTCCTTGCGAATTCGGCTTTCAGGTTTTTCTAACCGGTAGTCCGGTTTGAGGCAGAAATAAAGCTTAGGAAATCCGGTTTTCCGGATTGAAGATCCAGTTATCCAAATGTTATCCCGAGAGCAACCAAAGCTAACCCGGTTTTCCGGATTGAAAATCCAGTTATCCGGAATTTGTCTCGAGAGAAATCAATAAGGAAAAATGATTTTCCGAATAAATAGAAAGGGAATATTTGCTAGATCTCATACTTGTACTACACACACCATTTCATTTCCGGCCTTAAAGATTGATTAATTTTAAATCATTTCGAGATTTAAAACTTTTCAATAAGCCATTTAATGCATGCAACATAAAATCATAAAATCATAAAATTACAAGCATATCAAGCCATCTAATTTATGAACCATAAATCCATATAATAACAAACATATCAAGCTATATAGTAAAACATGAATTAAGATTCAACATTCATCATTCCAAGCTCATGTCTTATCTTTATAAAATGCTCTTCGCTAAGAGGTTTTGTAAAGATATCCGCAAGTTGATTTTCAGTGGAAACAAATTTAATTACGACATCTCCTTTTTGAACATGATCTCTAAGGAAATGATGTCTAATTTCTATATGCTTAGTCCTAGAATGTTGAATGGGATTCTTGGAAAGATTTATAGCACTAGTATTGTCACATAAGATAGGTATTTGATCAAGTTTAATACCATAGTCTCTAAGGGTTTGTTTCATCCAAAGAATTTGTGCACAACAACTACCTGCGGCAATATATTCTGCCTCGGTGGTTGAAAGCGCAACTGAGTTTTGTTTCTTACTAAACCAAGAGACAAGAGAATGACCTAGGAAGTGACATGTTCCACTAGTACTTTTTCTATCAACCTTATACCCAGCAAAATCGGCATCCGAATAACAAGTTAAATCAATATGAGTTCCTCTAGGATACCAAAGGCCAAGATTAATAGTGCCAATTAAATACCGAAAAATGCGTTTGACAGCAAGCATGTGAGACTCTTTAGGACAAGATTGAAATCTAGCACACAAGCAAACACTAAACATAATATCAGGCCTACTAGCAGTCAAGTAGAGTAAGGATCCGATCATACCTCGATAAGTCTTGATATCAACTTCCTTACCTTTCTCATCTTTGTCCAGCTTGATGGTAGTGCTCATAGGAGTGCTTTTTGCCGTTCCATTATCATAGCCAAATCTTTTGAGTAGATCTTTCACGTACTTGGCTTGGTTTATGAAAATTCCTTCCTCGTTTTGTTTGATTTGAAGTCCAAGGAAGTACTTCAACTCTCCCATCATACTCATCTCAAACTCTTGACTCATACATGATGAAAAATCCTTACACAACAACTCATTAGTAGAACCAAAAATAATATCATCAACATAAACTTGAACAATAAGTATGTTTTGATTCTTATGTTTAACAAAAAGAGTTGTGTCCGCTTTTCCCATCGAAAAATCGTTATCCAACAAGAAGTTTTAAGCCTATCATACCAAGCTCTAGGTGCTTGTTTTAAACCATACAAAGCCTTGGATAACTTATACACATGATCTGGAAATTTTTCATTTTCAAAACCAGGAGGTTGTTTCACATAAACTTCCTCCATAATATATCCATTTAAGATTGCATCATTACTCTTTTTCTTAAGCACATCATTTTCTTTCATCAATTTATCAACATGTGATTTTTCATGCTCATACGAAATATTTTGTTGACATTTAAATGATGCAATCTTATCATGTAACAATTTATTATCTAATTTCAATTATTTGATCTTTTCATCTAATGAATCATTATATTTTTGTAAAGCATCTTTTTCATTTTTCAAGTTATCTACATGTGATTCTAGATGCTCATGTGAAGTGATAAGTTTCTCATTTAATAATGCAACTCTATCATGCAATGTTTTATTCTCTAATTCTAGGCATATAATCTTTGCACTTAGAGTTTCATTTTCATTTGTGAGCTCTACCATTTTCTTTTTAAAACATGCATTCTTTTTACCAATTTTCATCCACTTATCATACAATTCTTTAAACGCATCATGTAATTTATCATAAGTAGGAAGATCATTTACCTCATCAAGTTCATCATCAGATTTATTTCCAATTGCCATAAGTGCCAAAGTCGACACTTCATGAAATTCCTCCTCGTTTGTAGTCTCCTCATACACAATTTCAAGTTTTCTCCAAATTTCATAAGCATTAGAACAATTTGAAACTCTATGAAATTCATTTTTATCTAAGGCACAAAATAAAGTTACAATGAAACTCACTCAATGAGTAGATATTCAAAGATGAAGAACAATAAATGATTCAATAATTTGTGTTTTGCAAGTTGAAGGCTCAAGATATCACGTGTGCTTTTTGTTTTTGCTTGTTGGAGAGCTTCAAAATGAGTTGGATTTGAGTTCTTATAGCTTGAGCTCGAAAACTAGCCGTTACTCACATTCTGGACTATCCGGTTTGCCGTTTTATGGAATTCGGTAAGTCGGATTTATGTTACCGTTAAGGCAAAATTCAAAATTTTGCCTAACCGGTTTGTCGGATTCAGGAATCCGGTAAGCCGTTTTCGTTCTGGATGCTTACTGCCCCGAATCCGATTTTTCAGTTTTTATAACCGGTAAGCCGGATGCTACAGTAACCTGCTACAGTGAAATCTTTTCTTAAATTTTTAGTTTGACCCCAAAACTTTATAAAACTGTAGTATGCCCAAAACGTTATGAAACTTTGCAAATAGGTCCAATTTCAGAATTTCTAAGTAATGCTTCATTAATCCCAAAACTTTATGAAATTATGATTTTACCCAAACTTTGTGAAATTATAAAATGACCCAAAAATATTTAAATAGTTTCAAATAGGTCCAAATCTTAAATTTAAAACACTATCAAAGATTTTGAAATTACTTTCATTTTAGTCCAAAATGCTTTAATTCCATAACATCATTTTCTTATTATAAAAGCACAATTCATAAATCTTTGCTTAATAAATACATGTGGTTTGTTATCATCAAAATCAATATTTATAGCCATATAGGCTAACACCTTACTTTTATGTGTTTAAGCTTTTTATAATTTAATTATGTGTGTTTTATTTTAATTAAGTATTTTATGTGTTTTAGGGGCATCATAGTCATTTCATAATAAACGAGAGATTAGACGGCAAAACGGATATCACTTTTGAACTCAGGACAGTCGAAAACCTTAGGAGGAGCATAAAAGGAAAATGGCACTGTTTACATATACGGTACTATTCACATGTACGGTACTGTCTATGTTACTGTTCACGACACTGTTCATATAGATGGATTGATAACGTGGCATTGACCGATGATGTGGCTTTGACTGATGAGGTGTCACGATCCTATTGGACTAAAATTCTTATGTACTGTTGATGGTGACGTGGCAGCATATCTGTGGACCAAAAATCTCGACAGTACATGCATCACACAGGATTATTTTCAACCAAACTGCGTTACTGTTCAACCCGGGTCAAACCGTGTACTGTTCACGAGGACTGTTGACTGATGACATGGCGCAATCCTAAGCGTCCAAACTGTTTTTAATCCGATGGCCATGATTTACTCGATATATCTATAAAAATGGGGCCTCCCCCCCTAATTTGATAGCTCTAAATCCATTCTTGGACTCCATTTTCTATAATTCCTTCTCCATCTTGTATTTTCTACGTATTTTAATAAATTTCTATTTTGCCCCTAGTTCAATTATGAGTGACTAATTTTCTTTCAAGCTTGGGTTGAAGGTGAAGTCTCAACATGTGTCATGGGCTTTCTTTAGTAAATTTATTTTCTCTTCCCCTCTAGTTTTTATGGATGTTTTGACTTCTCATCAACAAATAATCATAATCTTATCTAGTACCGCCTTGGTTTCACCGGCTCCCTAGTATAAGGTTATTATTCTTTGGCACGATAAGCCCTTAGCACCATATTGATTAGAGCGTGGTTAATGAGAAGTGGATTCCCCCCTCATGATTTAATTGGTATTAATAAGGAATATTTAGCCCATGATGCATGTTGATACGGATCCAGATACCCAAGTACGTCAATTTAATATATCTACACTTTAATTTCTTCTCGCCATTTCAATTCTAATTTTTAGGATAATTTAAATCACTTCCACCACAAATCCAATCACCCATTTACAAAATTAATTCTGTACACAATTAAAACCCACCTCCTCATGGGATCGACACTCGTTACCATTAGTCTATACTACAATGGATTCGTGCGCTTGCGAGTTCAACAAAATTTGCACAACACCAGTCGCCTCATACCAGCCACTTTTTCCCACCTAATCGTGCCAGCGTTTTGTCCTCTCTTTATAAATTCTTGCATTTTCATATGAAAATAGCCGTAATTCATCAAGCTCACAAAGCTGAAGTTTTTTTTGCTCTACTACAGCATGAATATCCTAATTTAATTTCTTTAGTGCCCAATATGCTTTATGCTTTAGCTCTAGTGGCAAATGACAAGCCTTTCCATAAACAATTCGATAAAGGGACATGCCGAGTGGAGTTTTGTATGCTATTCTGTAGGCCCATAGAGAATCATGTAAGTGTAAAGACTATTCCTTCCTTGTTGGGTTCACCACTTTTTCTAAGATCTTTTTAATTTCTCTGTTGGACACTTCAACCTGACCATTAGATTAAGGGTGATATATTGTAGCTACCTTGTGTTTGATTCTATATTTTACCATTGTTGCAGCAAAGACTTTTTTGTAAAAATGTGTACCCTCGTCACTAATAATTGCTCTAGGTTTGCTAAATCTGAAAAAAAAATATTTTTCTGAAGAAAAGCCACCACTGTTTTAGCATCATTGGTAGGTAATGATGCAGCTTCTACCCACTTGGAGACATAATCCATAGCAACAATGATATATAAGTTCCCAAAGGATGGGGGAAAAAGGTCCCATGAAATCTATTCCCCAGACATCAAAAACTTCCACTTCCAGTATGTTGGTCAATGGCATTTTATGTATGCTAGTTATGTTCCCTGTTCTTTGACACCTGTCACAATATTTAACAAACTCATAAGCATTTTTAAAAATAGTTGGCCAGTAATAACCTGATTGCAATACTTTAGCAGTTGTTCTGTGACCACCAAAATGTCCTTTATATGCTGCAGCATGACATGACTCTAGTATATGGGGAATCTCTCCTTTTGCAGCACATCTTCGTATTACTTGGTCTGGGCACAACTTATATAAATGTGGGTCATCCCATTGGTAGCTTCTAACATTATGAAGAAATTTCTTTTTCTCTTGAAATTTCAGCTCGGGTGGTAACAATCCACTTACTAAATAGTTAGCAAAATCTGCATACCATGGAGATTATGACTGCTGCAGCATCTGTGCTTACTGTACCACTAACAGTTGTTCATCAGGAAAAGTTTCAGTGATGTCTTTCCTTGTCAATGTGCTTATGTCTGCTTCCAACCTTGACAGGTGATCTGCTACTTGATTCTCAGTCCTCTTTCTATCTTTAATTTCTAGATCAAATTCTTATAGCAATAAGATCCATCTGATTAATCTTGGCTTGGCATCTGTCTTTGAAATTAAGTATTTGATGGCTGCATGGTCTTTATATACAGTCACTCTAGTGCCCACCAAGTAAGCTCTGAATTTGTCAAAAGCAAATACTATTGTTAACAATTCTTTCTCTGTAGTGGTGTAATTGATTTGAGTTTGAGTAAGAGTTTTGCTTGCATAGTATATGGAGTGAAAAACTTTATCCCTTTTTTTGCCCTAATACTGCTCCCACAGAATGGTCACTAGCATCACACATCAATTCAAATGGTAAAGTCCAGTATGGTGATATGATTATTGGAGCAGTGATTAGAGCTTTCTTTAATTCTCCAAATGCTTAATGACACTCTTTGTCTAAGTAAAAGGGTTTATCATGTTCCAGCAATGAGCATAATGGTTTAGCCACCTTGGAAAAATCCGTAATGAATCTTTTGTAAATTCCAGCATGTCCCAAAAAACTCCTAATACCTTTTACTGAAGTTGGAGGTGGAAGTTTATCTTTACCTCTATCTTGGCTTTGTATACCTCAATGCCATCCTTGGATACCTTGTGACCCAACAATATTCCTTCTTGCACCATGAAATGACATTTTTCCTAATTGAGTACTAATTTGGTTATCTCACATCTTTTAAGAACTTATTCCAGGTTGTGCAAACCATCATTGTATGTTTCTCCAAACACTGAGAAGTCATCGATGAAAACTTCTAAAGTCTGCTCTACCATGTCAGAAAATATAGACATCATGCATCTCTGAAAAGTTGTTGGAGCATTGAATAACCCAAAGGGCATTCTTCTAAAGGCAAATGTTCCATAAGGACAAGTAAATGTTGTCTTTTCCTGATCTTCTAGAGCTATAGCAATCTGGTTATAGCCTGAATACCCACCTAAGAAACAATAGTATTATTTTCCAGCAAGTCTGTCCAACATCTGATCTATGAATGGAAGTGAGAAATGGTCTTTCCTTGTGGCTTTGTTGAGCTTCCTATAATCCATACATACTCTCCATTCAGTTACTGTCCTTGTAGGAATAAGTTCATTATTCTCATTAGCTATTACTGTTATCCCTCCCTTCTTTGGAACATTGCACTAGACTCACCCATGAACTGTCTGATATTGGGTATATGATTCCAGCATCCAACCATTTGATGATTTCTTCTTCACCACTTCTTCCAGGATAGGGTTCAACCTTCTCTGGTGCTCAACTGAATTGCTGGAGCAATCTTCTAGCAGGATTTTATACATGTAAATTGATGGGCTTATCCCCTTTATATCTGCCATGGTCCATCCAATTGCTCTTCTGTATTTTCCAAGCAAATCTACTAAACTTTGTTTTTTACCTGTATCAAAAGTAGAAGAGATGATTACAGGGAACGTGTTATTTTGACCAAAATAAGCATAATTTAAATGTGAATGTAACAATTTTAATTCAAGACTAGAAGGTGATTCAATAGATGGTAAAGGTTTTTGTACTTTCCTGTCTGAAAGATTCAGATGTTCAATAAACCTGGTGTGCCTATCAGATTGCTTTTCTTCCATCTAATCTGTCTGAATTGTTGCAACATCTTCCTCTTCTACATCATCAAAGGTATTGACTTTGTTAAATGCTTTACTGCAGCATCTATCCATTATTTCTGCTACAACAAAATTCATTACACTCATGAAATTGCTGTCTTCTACTTCATCAGGGTTTCTCATAGCCTCTAGTACATTAAATGTGACTTGCTGATTATTCACTCTCATGGTGAGCTCTCCTTTCTGCACATCTATCAGAGTCTTTCTAGTTGCTAGAAAAGGCCTTCCAAGTATAATAGGTACCTCTTTCTCAGTTTCAAAATCCAGTACAATGAAATCTACTGGAAAAATGAATTTATCAACCTTCACCAGTACATCCTCTATTTTTCCTTCAGGGTATGCATGAGATCTGTCAGCCAATTGCAGAGTGACTGTTGTTGGTCTACCATCTCCTACTCCAAACTGCTTAAATATAGATAATGGCATCAAATTAATGCTAGCTCCGAGGTCACAGAGTCCTCTGCCAGCATACCTAGTTCCTATAAAGCATGGTATTGTAAAACTCCCTAGATCTTTCACTTTTGCTGGAATCTTATTTTGGAGCATATGATTGCTTTCCTGTGTTAAAGCAACAGTTTCAAACTCTCCTAGCCTTCTTTTTCTTGCCAAGATGTCCTTTAGAAATTTCACATAATTTGGCATTTGCTCCAAAACATCCACAAAAAGTATGTTTATATGTAATTGCTTCAGCACTTCCAGGAATTTGCTGAACTGCTTGTCCTGTTCTTGCTTCTGGAACCTTTCTGGGAAAGGTGGTGGATTCTAAACTGCTGGTTAGATTCAGGAGGTACCAAACTTTGTTTATTTAGGTTGGTGAAGGTTGTGGCTACTGGTGTTGCAACTTCTTTTTCAGCATATTCTGGTTGAATTTCTTCTACAGTTACTGTAGCTTGGCCCATGTAATCATTGTCTTGATGGAGAGTTTGTTGTATCATGCTTCCCTTTTGAGTTGGTTTTTGTGCTGAATTGCATTCTATCCCCCTTTTTGGTCATCTCAACTATGATATCAATATTCTTTCCAGATCTCAAACTAATTACTTTGCAGTGTTCTTTGCTCTCTCTCTTAGGGTCTTCTTTGTTGCTAAGTAGGCTTCCTTGAGTTCAGCTGCTCATTGCTATAGCTAGTTGTCCCATTTGATTTTCCAGGTTTCTCAAGGATACAGATTGACTCTGCATAATTGCTTCATTCTTTAAAATATACTCCTTAATCAGTGTTTCCAATGAAGTGATTGGATCCTGACTAATATGCTTTTGCCCTTGACTCTGCTGATAAAAACTAGGTGGCTGTGTGTTTCTATTCTGTCCATTTAATGCTGGAGCATTTCGATTCTGACTGCTCCATGAGAAATTTGGGTGTTGTTTCCAACCAGGGTTGTAAGTATTTGAATATGGGTTGTTCTGAGGATGTCGATTGAAATTACCCACATAGTTTACTGAAGCTGGATTCCCAGGACAACTATCAGAGTCATGTTTCTCACCACAGTATACACAAGAGAGTTTAGTAATTTGCTTTACTATTGCTAGAGCAGATGTCATGACCTTTACCATATTAGTCAATAAAGTAACTTGTGCTGATAAGGTTGTGATTGCATCTATATTATGTACCCATACTGATCCTCTTGCTGCTGGTTGCCTGTCTGAAGGCCACTGGTAATTATTATTGGCAATTCTTTCCAAAATTTCATAAGCTTCAGTGTAAGATTTAGATAACAGAGCTCAATTTGCTGAAGCATCCACCATTAACCTTGTACTTGGATTCAACCCATTGTAGAAAGTTTCCAATTGTATGTAATAAGGAATACCATGATGAGGACACCTTCTGGTACAAACTTTCATCTTCCAGTTGATGGAAGGAAGTAATCTCATTCCGCAACTTTGCATTTTTTGTTGGTGGAAAATATTTCATTAGGAATTTATCAGCCAATTCATTCCATGTAGTGATGGAATCATATGATAACGAATTTAACCATGCTCTTGCTCGATCTCTTAAAGAATAAGGAAAGAGCCTCAACCTTAAGGCATCTTGTGTTGCTCCAGCAATCTTAAAAGCATCACTTACTTCCAAGAACAATTTAAGATGGAGATGAGGATCTTCATTTGGCAATCCGTTGAATTGCCCAACTGTTTGTAATTTTTGAAACATCACTAGCTTTAACTCAAAATTTACAGCATCTACTTCAAGTCTGATGATGCCAGGATGTACAACTTGAGGAGTTAGCACCGCATAATCTCTTATAGCTCTGTCTTTGTCATCAGCCATGTAAATAATATTGTGGTTGCCTGGTTGTCTCCTGTTAGCCTGTTCATTCTGTTCTTCTTGAATGTTGACTGGTTGTAAGGGCCAGTGATGGTTCAAATTTCCCTCATCCTGTAAATTATTCATGCTTGAAACAGTCTTTGAATTTCTTTGTTCTCTTCGCAATCTCCTGACAGTCCTTTCAATCTCAGGATCGAATTGGAATACCACATATTTGTCCTTGTGCATGCACGTACTGATCTGCCAATCAATAGAATGAATCAAGTCAAATTCGGCACTATCATGATTTACTTCACACTTCAAAAATAAACAATCAATCCCTGACAACGGCGCCAAAAACTTATTGGTGAATTTTATAAGAAATAACTATCAATGCCAATGTGCAAGTATACATAACAAGTAAAAAAGTGATAAGTATTGAAAATCGTCTCCACAGGGATGGATGTTATTCAAAATGCTATAGCACTCATAATAACGCAACTTAACTTGAAACCAAAACAAACAATTGTCAAATAATTTCTATCGTAATCAATAAATGAAATAAGAACTAAATAAGACAATACTGTAATGAAATAAACTAGATTAACTATGTCTAAGATTCACTTGAAAATATAGTAGTTAAATGATCAAACTCTCCTAATGGGGTGACTGTTGTTTACCAAATAGCACCAGTTGTTAGAATAAGTGCTGCAGCACCGGGCAGAATAAATCGGCATCCTCAGCTATCGCATGTTGGAAGTCTCATACCGTTAAATCTACTAACAATGACCAGTTGCTCATATATTTATGGTACGACATTTTAGCATTTAATCTTTCTACCCTACAAGGTGAACACCTATGTCTAGAGTGTCACATATCTTAACTTCAAGTCTTACCCTTATGGGATTTATGATAACCTAATCTAGGAAACTCGACTTAAGAACAAGTAATACTCTAATAATGTCCACTAAGACATGCCCTTTTGCTGCTCTATCTTAACTGAAACTATTAAATAGGTGGTCAATCGAAATAACAGTTATATTCATAAAAGCTATTAGAGTAAAATGCTACAACAATACCATACAACATATAAGAACGGCCAAAAACCCATTAGATTATTTGTCACTCAACTACAAGTAAATTTAGTTCATAATCTGGATGCGAGAAATAAACATAAACATATTGGTCTCGGAGTACATCAAATCAATTAAAGGAAGAAGATAAATATAAGTTGAGCATGGTGAAAATCAAAGCCAAGTAATTCTGCACGATTCTCCAATGTTGCCGAAACAACACTCTTCAATTCTGATCTTCTTCTTCTTCATTCCTTCTAATCATTCTAATGATAATTTCCTTGCCGCCTCTCTATGTGGTGCACCTCTCCTTTTCATATTACAAATTAGGTTAAACCAAAGCTCATGAGCGTGCATGTGTTTAAATTAGGAAACATGCAGATCGTGATTTTATGGCTGACCCAAACCTAAGTTTTCTCCCGCATTGCTCCCAGATTGCTACAGCACTAGTTGCTCTAACAGTTGGTACAACACTGCCTTATTCTCGATTGTGCTTTACTTCTTTTGTGGCCATCTTCCTTCCTCATTTTACTCTTCTAATGCCTCAACATCCTCTCATGAATTTAACACTTACAATTTAAAACTTGTTTTTAGAACAACTTACTATGATTCAAGCAAAACTTATAAGACTCAACTAAAATGAATGTTTATGCAAAAGGTAACCAAAATGTAATAAAAACACCTTATTTGTTCTCTAAGTGACCTTGATTCAAGTCTAAAATTGATGTAATAACTCTCATTGTCTAGAGTTATCACCTCACAGATTTTTTATTAAAAAAAGCATAAAAATGACAGTTGAAGAATCGATCTAAAATGGTAAGACATGGGAAGTTTTCCGGATATTAAAATATGAAGAATTTTCTCATGAATGGCCTTGCACATCGATCTTTTACTGCCTCTTAACATGTTGTGAACAGAGAGTGCTTCTGAGTGTCGCTCTCATTTTATCAAGATGAAAAATTAGGGAGGAGCAGAGTTCCTGCAAAACAGCATAGCTGTGATAAGTCTTTCGAGTTGCAATCACGAAGTAAAAGTTCATTTGTCTATGACCACTTTCATACCTCCTCCGGCTGGTGGCCTTTACTATGCATGTCCATCATAGTCCGATAAGCAAGCATATAAAACTTCTTATTGGAGAAATGTTTGATTAGAGTATGATGGGTATTGTAATCCGGACTAATTCGTCCAATTTCCCCATAACATGCATTACTCCATAGCACCAGCTGTGCAGTAGGCATAAATCATGCAATTTAAATCATATTTGTCATACTTGACTTCAAAATACCGAGCCAATTTGCCTCTTCAACATCAACCGGACCACCACGTCCTAGTTCTTCCGTTTCCCTCAATCAACATCAACCGTTAATTGTGCGATGCTTTAAATCCTATGGTTATTATTTTTTTCGATATATTTAATTCCATGGGGTTTATCAATGGAACTGGTGCGTAGTAGTTCTAGCCTTTAGTTAGAATAGTTTTGAGTTAGTGCTACATGTGGCTTTTCGACTTGGGTTAACTGGCAGCAGTCACAATCAACTTCATCGCTTTGTAAATTTCCAGTACCGTCAGGCTCATGAAAAGAAATTATTTGTATTTTTCTTATTGGCATAAAACAAATAATCAATAAAAATAAAAATAAAGATTTCAATATTTGAATTTTGATTTAAGTCCTAACTTATGTGTAGCTAGAGGCGAAGTTTTGAGAAGACTAAAAAGATTGAACCCAAGTCTCTACACTCATATTTTATAAACACAAACGACATTGTTGGATATTTGTTTCTAGAAATGAATATGATAATAGAAGATAATTAAAATGGACTAATCCAATAATTAGGCGCTCCTTCTTTAAGCTAACCCAATAATTAGGAACTCATTTTTTTATTATATTTACTTTTTGATCCTTGTAACTTTTTTCTTTAAATGCCACAGATCTAATTTCTATCCTCATTTAATTTAAATGGGTACGATTTGTCAAATGCGATTTAAATGGGTGATGCATGTATACTGAAAGTAGCCCTTGTGCTTAACATGCTATGAACTATGCTTGAATAATCGAGTATAACTGCATCCATCCTCATCTTGTAGGAATTGGAATGAACCTGACTTAAGTATATGCATATACTGACGACTTTTATTCTCAATAAAAGCAACATATATATCATTTGCTTTTCATTTATAGACCTCGATGAATGAGGGAGTTTATTAAATTATAGAAAAGCGATCCCCCAATAGAGAAAAAAGTCTGGCCAACATCAACTGAAACTACACTCTGGGAATTCATCAGCCGTTGGTGCTGTGAAAGCCATGTGGTTGTCCTCCAAGGGAATGGGCTGAAAAAGCCATGTAGAAGCTACATCCATAGTCTCTTGGTTTTGAGCGCCGTGCCCATCTCTACGTAGATACATAAAATGGGACATTCTCACAAGATTCAACATGAAGTCAACTGTATTTTGAGATAAGGGAGAATCTTTATCAGCTCTGTATGCATTCACCTTCTTCCACATCTGTCTCATCATATCCTTGATGTGTTCACGAGCAACTTCCTCCGAGGCACCAGTTTCATGCATGTAACACTGGATTGATTTCGGAACATCCCCTCTCTGTATCTCATCCTGATGAATTATTGGGGATAAAAAATACACAATCAATTCGTATATAGAGGATTAATTCAATTTCTATCTTCTTAAGAATCAAAAGAAAATAAAAGAAAACATACCGACGAAGAATCTTGAATGACCAGTGAATTACATCTTGATTACTTTCTAAAAATTCTAGTTCCTTCTCAATGATTGGATTTGTCCCAGAAAGGTATGCAGTCATTGTACCCATGGGGCCTCCTATTGATACCAATCCATTTTCCAAGAATTCTCCCAGCGTTGGCGTGTACTTACTGTGGTACCATTTTGCCTCCACTAAGCAGGCTTGTAGTAAGCCAAGCCACTGATGCACATGACATAGAAAATAAAGCTAATTAAAATTTATTATTTTTGAGACAAAAGCATCGTAATTTAAAAAGGATAAATCAAAGGAACGGAACGGCGGGAGAGGTGAAATTAACATTTTACATACTGAATTTTTAATACTCCGAAGCATATCAAAATCCTGTTGTTTGGGTACGTAATAAGCAAATTCATTAACAAAGTTGTAAAGCGCAAAAAACCACAATTTCATGTAGTCCGGAAGGTGGTTCAAAGCATAATGGATGTCCCACCTGTAGAAAAGAGAAAAAAATATATATATTATAAATGGTCTACTAAATTGAGAAGTAGCAGGCAGCTAGCTTGCAATTGAATCAATCGATTAAATATAACATTAGTTTGCCAACAAACCTCTTAACAGCAGCAGTGAATAGCTCAAGTTCGTCCAAAGTTCCATAAACATCATAAATGTCATCAATCACTGTAATTAGAGCTATTGCAATTGTGACTATTCTCCTGCAATAGGCGAATTGAGGCTCAGACCCTATCCCCATGCTCCATAAGAAGGATGCTACCAAGCTGTCCCTCGCAAAGCTCAATTTCTCTCCAAGACCTGTATCCTTCCACCACCTTCATCGGGAAATTGAAACGAATATTACGATACATGTTATATATATCTATATATATAGAGTCAGCTTTCAATCTGGAATTCTGAAGAGTCTTTCTGTAATGCAGACAATAGCACTTTATAAAGTGTATAAAGGCTTTACAAACCACCGATATATAGAGTCATACTCTGGTGTAATGTCTGCACTATATAAGAACTCAGTATAAGGCGGAGTTTGCACCTAAGAATAATTTAATATACATGTGATTAAAATTGTACAAGTTATGTAAATTATAAAATCAAATCTTTGATGTGTGTGTGTGTGTCTGTCTGTCTGTCTATATATCTATGAGTTATGCAATCAAATGGATACCCTGAAATGTCTTTAAGTTCTTCCTGGTAAATTGCCTGCAAAGTGTTAAACTCCAACTTAGCGAGCTCAAGTAAAAGGTGGTTCTTGTCCTCTCTTTTCTCATAAACGTGCATGAACCACCTTGCCTCTAACATTGGGAATTTCCAATGCAGAGGGAGCTCCACTACACGCTTCGCTTGTTCTGCGACAAATACATGCTCTTCCTGATCATCACTTCTTTAAGATGTTTACTGGTAAATTGCCAGGCCTCCTCCATGATGCTTTCTCCTTCTAAGCTGTAATACGAGGCTTCGTGCAAGCTCAATATTCCCTTGAAATCATCATAAATGAAGCCTCCCTGGTCGTCTTTAAAACCATTGAAAACCTCTGCAGCATTCAACCAAGAAAAGTTGCATTCGTCAAAATTTTTGCATCCATATATTAATTAGAGAATGATTGAAGTATCCCCAGCGGCGCCCTTTTCGAGTTCGAACCCTCAGGAGATAGAGAGTTATAAAACTGATTTGGGTTTCGTCCATTTCTTTACATTTAAATAATAAATAAAAAACAAAGAGATCGATTCAAGTATTCAGATCATGCATGTGCATGAAGAAGGAAGCGAATTAATTAAATGTACCTTGAGAAACAGGATAGCCATGTTGTCTAAGGAGTCTAAATTCAAGGGACGTTGCATACAGATTTTCTTTTCTCTAAACATAATCTTTATTATTGTTGTAGATATTGTGCAATATGTTCCTAATCTCAGTCTCAAAACGATAAGCCAATCCAAGTCTTTGCAAGTTATCAATCAGCTCCAACTGATCCAGGCTCGGTTACATGCACAGCATTTAGTTTTTAGTTATTCATGGTCCCAATTGGAAATGAACAAAGGAAATTAATTAGAAAAAGGAGTACATCGTACTGTGCGAACGAGGTCAATATTGTACCAGAAGACACGTACATCATCCATACATTCGGTTGAATGTTGTATAATCTTTATTTATTTATCTTTTTTTTTCCCGCATACAAATTTTTTAAAGAGTCTTTCAATAAACTACACAATAAATGCACGTAGAAATAACAAGAAATTCATAAATTCAATTCTACTAATAAAAATTCTATTTATTACATTAAAATCTTATTTTATGTAGAAATAAGAATATAAAAAGTAAATTTAAGGAAAAAAGGCGGATTCACCTAAGTTGCAACGGTTGCAACGTACCAGGATTTTTGTCTTTTTGTGACTTCAGCTCTGCACTGTCCGATTGAATGAAAAGCAGCGTCTATGGTAAGGATGTGTCTGTTTGGTAATTAACGTTATGGTCCCTATTTGTTTGAAAATTCAACAACGTTAAAGAGTTACAACTTTTAATGCACAAGTCTGAATTATCTCAAAATTGTAAATAATTAGATAATTAAAATTAGGAGAAATTTCATTAACATTTTCATTGTTAAAAATAAAAATTAAATGAATTTAATTTGTGAATAAAATTAAAATTTAAAATATTAAAAATTAATTCAAAAATCATTTCCAATTTCTTCATCTTATCCATCTCATGTGCCATGAACTGGAACCGAAAGTAATTAAAAAAAATTAACCATAGAATGAAATAATAGATATCGTCAATTTAAGTTAGTAAAGCATTAACCAATTACTCCTTTCGTTAACCTAAACCAATTATTAATTTAAGTTTCAACCCAAATTGTAGTGAAATTTCTCAATTATTACTATTTTTTATGATGTTATATTAGTATGTCAATATTTAATATTCAAAATAGTAAGAATATGTTTAACATATTAACATTTGCAAAAGAGTAGAAGAATAAAATTCATAATTATGATACTTCAATTCTAATCAAATTATATTGATATGCATTAATTCAATAAGCCTATACACCTAAATAAGCTAAATACTAGGAGCTTTACTATTCCTAAGTTATACATTGTAGATTATTATAACAATCATAGATTATTATAACTTTTTTAATTAACATAACATTCTCAAACAGTTAATTAAAACTCTTTTGCCAATTACAGTTGGTAGAAAAAATCGAATCCCAAATCCCGTATCAAATGGTACATGATACGGCATATGACTTAAAAAATATTTAAAATAAATAGAAATTTGAGATTAAATTTATTCTCATTAAAACTAGGGACTAGTCAGGACTTCAATCGGGATCCCGATGGAATCCTAATTATACTAAATTATTTTAATTCTCTAATTTAATTAAAATTTTAAAAAAATTCCAAATTTTGGCTAAAGCCCAAAATTAATGCTTGCTTTTGCACTCCTTCAGGCTAATTATTAATAGCTTATGATTTATATTTTTTGATTGATTAGATTATTTAAATTAAAATAACAATTAAGTAAATAATACTAACAATAATAATAATTTCCAAATGATGTCAAGTTGGCTCTTGTGGATTAATGATTTGAAAATGGAAAAAAATTGGGCCACCTATGGAGTGGAGGGAAAGAATAAGAAAGGAAAATAAAATTATATTTAAAAATAAAAAGGAAAGTATGGGGTTAAATGAAATTTACCTTGCAACTGTTGCAAGGTAGCTGGATCCAAAAAAGGCATACAAAGTTTCAAGCAATATCGTAATGTTGAGCAAATAACATCGAAATTATATCTGTTACAGTTATAAAGTGCTTTTGCGGAAAACAAATTAATAAATTTCAAAATGATTATCAACAAAAAGTAGACTGGGCAGGTAGATGTCCGAACAAAGTTAGTGGGAGCAGATTTCCGGCCTATACAGTGCAAATGCATGTATCTACTGTCTAAATAGATATTGGATTTTAATGTATGGGTAGATTGTGATAATTTGTAATAATTTCAAAAAACTTCCATTTAACAACGGTTGATGAAAGTGTGTTGTAAAATAATTTCTATATTTGACATCAAGCGAAAGAATGTTGTTATAAACTCTTCAATAGATGTTCAATTTCACAACGTCCTACAAAAGAGCATTGCGAAAAAATTCTAATAATTCACAACAAGTGTAGAATCGTTATAAATTTTTAATCCCATTCAATTCATGAATTAGTAAAATTAATTCAAATCTAATTGATAATTATGCAGACAAGATGTGAATTTGACAATCCATATCCATTCCACTTAGCGAATTCGATACGGATTAAAAAAAATCTTTCTATCCAATTTATTAAATAATTGAATAAACATATTAATTATAAAAATAATTTTACTAACAGTCAAATTCAAATTTAAACAAGATTTAAATAAATCAATAATTTAAATACGTATTTAGGAGCGCTATGTTAATAGGGTCTTTATACCGTCACCCAACATCTATTAAATCAATCAACATATGTTTTGAAACAAATAAAATCCGGAGGCCATATACCATTTCAGTTTTACTCCTTATTCTCTCTTAAATAAAACTATGAAAACACTGGAGTAATCGGTTTCAGCTTCGGTGTAGGATAGGTGGGAGGTGATGACACACAACGACTGCTTCTGAAAGATCATTTGTTTTTTAAGGATGCCATTTAAAGTTTCGAACTTTACACACCAAAAGAAAAAAATCCTGATGTTTTTAGATAGTAGATGAAAATTAACTTAAATTTTAGAATTAAATCAATACAAAAGTCGAAATTTGAAAGCTTATATAATTAATTGTTGTCAATGTTGTTAGGAAATTGGTGAGTAAAGCAGACACGCAGCTAAAGTAAAATTGGAAGAAAAATAAAGAACAAGCACAAAAGAGGACACCAGAAATTACGTGGTTCGGCTTTTAGCCTACGTCCACAGGCGAAGACAGAATGAAATATTTTATTAGTGAAAATGAGTTACAAGTATTATAGTATTTTAGCTCACTTCTCAAAACTCCAATACACCAAAACTCTCAGAACACTAATCATTCAAGAGTTTATTAAACTCTTAATACTCTCAACTCTAAAGAAGGTAATGATTCTCTCTCGATGGAATTGGATTTGCTTATTCTCTTCGTTTCTATTTATAGAAAAAGCTTTGGCACTATTCATCAATTATTTATATATCTTTTTCTTCTTTTTCTTCTTTCTCTTGTCAAAGTTGTGTGCTTCTTTTTCTTTCAAACTTGCTGCAAAATTCTTCTTCTTCTTTGAACAAAATTGTTGCTGACCATCTAGATGGCTGCTTTAGACCATCTAGATGGCCACTTTATTTGACATTTCTCCCACTTGTAGATTAGATTGAAAATCAATCAATCTCCATACCATCCTTTCTGCTTCGCCATAATCATATTGCCTACGTTTCTGCTAGGCCACAAGAGGATCTACTCCAGACACATTTGTCAGTATTGATCAGCTTGGTCAAAACATCTGCTAGGTTCTCTTTGGTATGGATTTTCTGCAAATCCACACTTCCATCTTCCACTACTTCACGAACGAAGTGATACTGAACTCCTATGTGCTTTGTCCTGGAATGAAAGACTGGATTCCTTACAATATGCAAGACACTCTGACTGTCACAATACATAAAAATTTTCTCTTGTTTGTGCCCGATCTCTTCCAATAACCTTTGTATCCAAATAGATTCCTTGCAAGCTTGTGTAGCTGCCATGTACTCTGCTTCTGTTGTAGATAAAGCCACAACGGTCTGCAGTTTCGAAACCCAGCTTACAACTACTCCCGCAAGTGTAAACACATAACCAGTAGCAGATTTTCTTTTATCAAGGTCTCCTGCAAAATCTGAATCCACATAGCCCCTGACAGTAAACTCTGATCCTCTACAACATAATATAATATCTGAGGTTCCTTTGATATAACTCAGAATCCTCTTCACAGCTATCCAATGCTCTCCATCAGAATTCGCCATGTATCGACTGACTGCTCCCACTGCTTGTGCAATGTCTGGTCTCGTACATATCATAGCGAACATCAAACTTCCCACTACTGATGCATACGGTACTTAAGACATCTCATTCCTCTCTGCTTCATTGCTAGGACACATACTTGAGGATAATTTGAAATTAACAGGAAGTGGGGTAGAAATTGACTTACAATCTTGCATGTTAAAGCACCGTAAGATTTTCTTCAAGTAATTCTTCTGCGAAAGCTAAATCTTCCTGTTATTTCTGTCTCGGTGAATTTGCATCCCTAGAATCTTGTTTGCTGGTCCCAAGTCCTTCATTTCAAACTCCCTAGCCAATTGTGCCTTCAATTCTTGGATTCAATCTTTGTTGGGGCCTGCTACCAACATGTCATCCACATACAACAGCAAAATAATGAAATCATTATCTTCAAACCTCTTGTAATATGCACAATGTTCTGAATTGAGTCTGTTGTATTCAAGGCTCATAATGAAGGAATCAAATCTCTTATACCAACACCTCGGCGCCTGTTTGAGACCGTATAGAGATTTGTTCAACCTGCAAACCAAGTTCTCATTTCCTCTTTCTGTAAAACCTTCTGGTTGGAGCATATATATTTCTTCTTCAAGTTCTCCATGAAAAAATGCAGTTTTCACATCTAACTACTGTAGATGTAGGTCAAATATAGCACACATTGCCAAGACTACTCTGACTGTTGTGAGTCAAACCACCGGAGAAAATATCTCGTTGAAGTCAATACCTTCTTTCTGAGCATATCCTTTCACCACCAATCTCGCACGATACCACTCCACTTGGTCATTGCCATCACGTTTGATCTTGTAGACCCATTTGTTTCCAATGGCTTTTCTTCCACGTGGTAGTGGTACAAGTTCCCATGTCTTGTTCTTGTGTAGAGCTTCAATTTCTTCCTGCATTGCTGTCATCCACAAAACAATATCTGAGTTGTTTAAAGTTTCATGGAAAGTTGAAGGCTCTCTATCCTCTGTTAGAAAACAGTACGCAACATTGATCTTTGTGACATACTCCGAGTGCCACGTTGGTGGTCGTCTCTCACGAGTAGATCGACGAACTTCTGGAGCCTCGAACTCGATTGGTTCTTCTTCCTCGTGTTCTGGTGCTGCTTCAAAAGAATCTGAATCTTTTGGATTATTTTCCACATATATCGGCATAGTTTCTGACTTTTCTTTTACAATGTTATCATCTTTATCTTTCCTTTGCAGTTGATCTTCTACAAAAATAACATCTCTGCTGATGACGATCTTGTGGATAGTGGGATCCCACAGACGATATCCTTTTACTCCATCAGCATACCCCAAGAAGATACATCTTCTAGATTTTAGATCCAGCTTTGTTCTTTCTTGGGCATTGTACATCACGTACACAGGACATCCAAATGCATGTAGGTAGGAATAATCAGCTGGCTTTCCAGTCTACATCTCCATCGCCGTCTTCAACCCAATAGTTGTAAATGGGGACCGATTTACTATATAACAGGCAGTTTTGGCTGCTTCTGCCCAGAATGAATTGGGTAGACCAGTAGCCTTCAACATAGCTCTTATTCTTTCTGTTAGAGTTCTGTTCATCCGCTCCGCCACTCCGTTTTATTGAGGAGTGTATGCCACCGTGAACTATCTCTGAATACCTTCTTGCTTACAGAAAGTAAGAAACTCGCCGTCTGTATACTCTCCACCACTCTCCACCATTATCTGTCCTCAAGCACTTGATCCTTTTACTAGATTCAAGTTTCACCCGCGCTTTGTATTCTTTAAACACTAGAAATACATCTGACTTTTTCTTAATTGGATACACCCAACATCTTCTGGAGTAATCATCAATGAAAGTCACCATGTACTTTACACCTCCCATGGATATATCCGGTGATTCCCAAACATTAGAATAAATCAAGTCTAGAATGCATTTACTTCTAGCAATAGATCTACTAAATTTTAATCTATGCTGCTTACTTGTAATACAATGCTCGCAAAATGGTAAACTTACCGATTTGAGCCCCGGAAGTAATTTTCGCTCAAAGAGAATCTTCAAACCTTGTTCTGACATGTGACCAAGTTTGAGATGCCACATCATTGTTGACTCTTCTCCATTTGACGCGACACACACATCAGCCTCCAGTAGTGTTTCTCCTTTAAGCATGAATAGATTATCACCGATCTTTTCTGCCTTCATCAATACAAGCGCACCTTTAACGATCTTAATAATTCCATTCTCCACATGAGTTTTATACCCATGACTATCCATTTGTCCCAAAGACAATAGATTTTTCTTCAGGCCGTTGACATGTCGTACCTCCCCAATTGTGCGAATTGTACCATCAAATATTTTTATTTTGATAATACCAATATCAGCGATCTCTAAGGTATGATCATCTCCCATATATACAGATCCTCCTGAGATAGGTTCATATGTGTGAAACTATTCTCTCCTAGAGGTCATGTGCCAGGTAGCTCCCGAGTCTATAAGACAGACATCAGATAGTCATTTTCTGCTTTCTGAAATAGTTGTTGCCTCGCTGTAGAGAATTTCATCATCATCTGAGGTACTTGCTATACAACCCTGAGCATTAATGACTCAGGTTCTTTGCCCTCCCTTCTCTTCTGGTTACTCCAATACTCTTTCTTGACGTGCCCTTTCTTGCCACAATTGTAGCATTTAACATTCTTTTTACTTCTGAATTTTGATCTACCATGATTTTGACTCCCATTGGGGCCACGTTCCGTTGATCTCCCTCTCGTCATCGATAGCGCCTCCGCTTGCTGCGAACTTGCTTGTTTGTTTTCTTTATTTTTTCGCCTACTCTCCTCATTTAATACGGAGGTTGCAACATCATCGAAAACTAGATTGTCCACTGGATTGTTGTTCGTCAGGTTGATGAAGAGTTGATCATACGAATCTGGTAGACTTTGAAGTAGAAGTTCTGCACGTTCATTTTCCTCTATATTATAACCCAACATTATGAGTTGTGAAAATAGAGTCTTCAAGGTATTGATGTGATCGGTCACCATTGTAGATTCCGCCATTCGAAGAGTATAGAGTTTCCTCTTCAAGAAGATTTTTTTGTGTAGTGACTTGGCCTCGTACAATTTTGTGAGAGTATCACATATTTCCTTCGCTGTATTTTTCTCTGCCACACTGGATAATACTCCATCTGCAAGTGCCAAGTGTCGATCAAAAATGGCGTTGCCATCTATCTCGTTCCACTTGTCATCAGTTATCTCCATGGACCTTTCTCCAATTGTTGCCAAGCAATTATTTTTCCTCAATACAACTTTCATCTTTATTTTCCACAACGAAAAATTATTTCCGTTAAATTTCTCAATTTCATACTTTGCCGCCATTTTGTTGATAAATACCGCACACAAGCTAGTGTATCACCTTGAATAGTTGTGAGTATGTGTGAGAATGCACACCAGGAAAGTTCCCAGGAAAGACTGGAGGGGTCACAATGGTCCTACTTAAAACCCAGACTCCTTAAGCTCTTATCGCCTTTGTGACAGAACTTTCCTAGACATGTACAAAACCACCCAGTTGCTTTACTCACACCACTATTCCCTGTTTTGCACCGCCAAATTCTTGGATCGCTCCCACTGTTTTACGTGAACAGTACCGTATATGTGAACAACACCGTATATGTGAATAGTATCGTATACGTGAATAGTATCGTATACGTGAACAGTACCGTATATGTGAATAGTACCCTTACGTGAATAGTACCTGACTCCAAAAATACAACCAATAGCTCTGATACCACTGTTAGGAAATTGGTGGGTGAAGTAGACACGCAGCTAAAGTAAAATTGGAAGAAAAATAAAGAACAAGCACAAAAGAGGACACTAGAAATTATGTGGTTCGGTTTTTAGCCTACGTCCACGGGCGAAGACAGAATGAAATATTTTACTAGTGAGAAGGAGTTACAAGTATTGTAGTATTTTAGCTCACTTCCCCAAACCTCAATACACCCAAACTCTTAGAACACTAATCACTCAAGAGTTTATTAAACTCTTATTACTCTCAACTCTAAAGAAGGTAATGCTTCTCTCTCGATCGAATTGGATTTGCTCATTCTCTTCGTTTCTATTTATAGAGCAATTATATATATATATTTTTCTTCTTTTTCTTCTTTCTCCTGTCAAAGTCGTGTGTTTCTTTTTCTTTCAAACTTGCTGCAAAATTCTTCTTCTTCTTTGAACAAAATTGTTGCTGACCATCTAGATGGCTGCTTTAGACCATATAGATGGCTACTTTATTTGACAAATGTCCACCCTAACTAAATTTTAACCTAATTATTTACTAATAGTATAACATTTCTAAATTTTAAAGATATATATATATATATATATATATATATATATATCACAAATTTATAGAAGCAAATCCATTTCTAGTTCATCAATTGTGGATTTTAAAATTTTTCAATCCATCCAATCTGTCAATCCGTGGATTGGATTTTAATGAGGGAATTTTGGCAAATCAAATTAATTGAATTGATTGAACACTTTAACACGTTGTTATAGTCATGTTGTCTCAACCGTATTTTCATGGAGCATGTTGACAAATACAATAATGTGCATTTGGAGGTTGATTTTAAAGATAAAAACAATAGAAAGTATAAATGATTAAGATTAATAACATAGATGACTTTTAAGTGACATAAGATTTTTAAAACAAAACAAAGCCAACACAAGTAGATGATCCTTCTCATTAAAATATGTCGCAAAATAAAAAGTATATATTTATTCCTTTTATTTTTTTAATTTTATTCGTTCAATTTCTTGCAGCAACTAAAGACACTTCAGAATTATGTTAGTATTAATCCATACAAAGAAAACATCCTAATCCTTAATTTTCATGACTTCCACAATTAATGTCGGTAGTTGAAGTAATATTAAATTGTAGAAGTCATGAAAATTAAGAATTAAAAATAGGAACTACGAACCAAACCAGAACGTAAAAAGTAATCATATTTTTTAATGAGGGAACAGAAACGTGCGGAAGCATGTGTTTAATAATCAAAGTTATATTTCCATAAGAGGCATAGAGCACTAAAAAGAATGTGTAAAAGCTCGTTTAATTTTTATATTTTGAGTTCTTATATTTTAAAAAATACCTCAAAACTCTTGGTCATTAAATAATTGACATATCTGCCGTTATTTGTTTTCTTTTTAGCTTGCTTTTATAATATTATCTCTCTTACAATAATTTTTTTGGACATTAATTAAAAAGAAAAATTAAATTATTAATTTAACCATAAAAATAAAAATAACATATATTAATTTTTCAAAAAGATCACGTATGTAAAAAAAATAATATTGTAAAAAATTAAATTATCAATTTTTTTGGACATTAGTAAAAAATTTAATTTATTGACTTAGCAGAGTATTCCACATTAATTTTTTGGGATTAAATTGATAATCTAATTTTTTTTATTAATGTCCAAAAAATAAGCATTATTGTAAGAGAGTAATATGTAAAAGCAAGTTAAAGAGAACAAAAAGTAATCCTAACTGTGTCAATAATTTAACAGTAAGGATGTTTTGATAAATTTTTTAAAATATAGTGACTAAAAAAATATAAACCTAAAAATATTGAGAATAAACTAACTTTTGTCAAAAGCGAATTCCTGTACAGCCGGACTTTACTAGAATTTGCAAACAAAATGCAAATACCATTGGTCTTCCGAAACACATGCAACTTTTCGTCAACAACCTGTAAAATACCATTAGAAGAGTATTTGTGCCATTTCCTTGGGATCATCAATCCCAAAACAAAAGAGTTTCTGCGAGGCAACATATCAGGATGTAAAATGCCATCTCATTGACTAATAGTTGAAAATGACAAGGGGGCAAAAGAGAAATTTTAGAATTCTTTTAAAGTACCATGTCATTTACACAATAACTAGGTACATTTATTTTGAAGAACCAATATATAACTGGTGCTTATATAAAAAATTTAATTATAATATCTTTTATTTATTTTAGAATTTCTCTTAAAAGAGAAATAGCATATTTCACTTTTATTTTTTTTAACTGCATTACACTGGTGCAGCGCATGAGCGACATGCTTATGAAAAATTAGACTAGTTGGTACAGGGCATGTCGGGGAGTCAGAGCCTCTCCTTTTTGACACAATGATTCAAGTGTGCAATACATAAGCACATGCACATACAAACTTCGACTAGTTGGTGCGCGGATTATTCGGGAAGCCTCTCTTTTTTGACACAATATGAAACAATTATTAACCATTAAATCACAATTTGATAAGTCTCATGAAAAATAAAAATAAAAATAAATACATTGAAAATGATATTTGCATCGGGCCAAACCTTCGGTCAAACTTTGAAAACTCAAAACGCATCTTTTCACTAAAGGCAAAAACGCAGCGTTTTGTTTGCCAAATATTTTCCCATTTCCTTCATTGACCGAGGTCTAGACATTCACGATCCACCACAATCCGTAGCTGAAATTGTCATTCGCCATCAACAACTCACAACCACCATCACCCATACTCAGCCACCATCACCGCCACCACCGACAACCATCACACAACAGTGATAGTCATTCACAAGGTAGCACAGTTATCACAGCCTAAAGTAATGCTTCAATCTTTAGCTTTTTTAGATTATGGCAAGATGGGGACAATTTAGGTGTTCGTACCTGGCGATATAGAAATATAATTAGGCGTAAGTCATGTAAATTGCATTTCATATGTAGATTTTAATTAGAAAATTAAGAAGACCCAGAATTAAATTAGTGGGAAAAGAGTAAATTTTTCAAATATGTTGTTCACTTAATTATTCCTCTTTCTGAAGTTCTTACTTCTGAAACATGACATTGAAATAAGTTCAACCATGTTTTCCAAAATGATAGCTTCAACAAAGTTAAGTTCATTACAGTGTGTAGGCATAATCTAGGTTTTGCCAATGGTTTAACTTCTATCGACACAATCATGATAAGCCTATAAATTTCTTATGTTCTAAATTTTAGATCCAGTTTCCATTACCATATTTAATTTCTTGCTTTCTGGTAGGCGCCAGGAGGAGAGGAGGCTTATGGTGTTGACCGATCAACATTTGCACTATTTATGCAACCTGACTAGTAGCATTCACAAAGTTGATTTATCTAATATATATTTTTTAGCCTCACTCATGCCAGTATAATTTTTATAGGAGAAAATTGCATTATAGATTGTATTTTTTTATAAGAAAAAAAGGGAATTTATCATTGCATAACCTTTCTTTTACCTTATGTTCATCCGACCACTGTAAATTTCTAACATGTTCTCTGCACCACCTTTTTTTTTAAAATTTATATCAATTAATCACTTTTACACTAACACTATTAAATAATTTAAACGAAATGACAATTTTACCCCTAAATAAATTAAAATATCATTTTATTTTTTTAAAAAAATTATAATCATAAAATACCCCTAAATTTAATTTTGTGTTTTATTTTTTAATAAATAAATTCAGTTATATAAATAAAAATTTCCAAATTTATATTTTTTTAATAGATAAATTCAGTTAGTTGTATTATAATTTTTTTAATAAAAATAGTTATTAAAATTTTGTAAAATCTAAATTTAATGAAAATTAGCTTAGCACCTCTATTTGGGATTTATTTTTTATTAAAATTAGGGGTATTTTGATAATTATAATTTTTTTATTTTTGAAAGCTTTTATAAGATAGAATGATCTTTTAATTTATTTATGGGTAAAATTGTCATTTCGTTTAAATTATTAAAAGGTATTAGTACAAAAGTGGGTAATTGATACAAATTTAAAAAGAAAGGTAGTGCAATGATAATTTCCCTAAAAAAATTCTCATTTTGAAGACTTCTGCTTTGCAGGTACGGAAAGCTTAATTTTCCAAAGGAAACACATATTCATAGAGGTATGTCAAAACCCTATACCTTTATGACAGTATGAGAATGTGTGGCCCGTCTTTGCTATCTAAAAATTCTATAGAAATAAACTAAGGTGATAGAAGATGGCATAGCTCACTTCATTTTTGCTAATAAGACCTATGAATGTATATATATTTTTTACAATTGGTTACAATCTATATATGCTATAACAAATTTGGATATATTACTATATGAATTGTATTATAACTTAGAGATGTATATCTACTCCTAATATTTCGCTACTACTACTCACATTTGTATTTAGATATATTACCATATGAATTATATTATAACTTAGATCTACATCTACCCCTACTAGTATTTAGAGAGATATCTACGACTACTCACATTTGTAATTAGAAATTTATCACTACTTGTTTTTACTAACCACCTTCTTATTTGTGTTTTTAATTCCTTTGATTCGAACTGTACTTGGTCTAATGTTGGTGGTACTTTTATGCCAAAATGGTTTTATTTGAGATATGGTTGAAAGTACTTTTAACACTAATAAGAATTTTTTAGATAGCAAAATTTGCAATTCTCGTTTTATTTAATCTTTGGTTGAAATAAATGTTGAAAATGATCATTTTAAGAGCTTTGGATGAATAGTTTCGTGAAAGCTCTTTCGTGTGCTTCGAATAAGAACACACCATGGAATTCTTTAGTATGATGGATTTATTTATTCACAAAATTAACTTTTCCATGCTCCTATCATATGAACCATGCATTTGTTCTTTTTATTCAGGTTGTGACATTGAGGATTCTTAGACTTTTCCAATAAAACCTCACAATACATTTGTGCCTCTCGTTGTTGCTGCTGAATTAGGCAACAACTGTATTGCGTTTCTTCTTTTGCTTTGTCAACATACAACCACCTTAACCTAGATCACTTTGTAAGCCCTTGTTATCTGATTAACTTTACTCTTGCTTTAATCTCACAAACCAAAGAGCATGCATGTATCATGTATCCATGACATCAACTCCAAACCTAATAAAAGGGGACACAAACCCAAAAAAAAAAGTAATTTTAGGTCATAGTTCAATATTAGTGCCATGGTTAGGGGATTTTGTATTCCTTTAAATTCCAACCTTTGTTGGATATAGAGTATACATATTAATATGTCAATGTTAATGACAGAGCAACAATGTTATTAACTAAACATACTTATTAAAGCTTTGTACAATAGCCCTTAAACTAATTTTCACGTACTGATTCCTTTTTCTAGGTGTAGGCCTAGGAAATTTGAGAAAGTTGGGTGTAGTTGGTGTTGACATAAGCTGAGGTAAACAGCTTTCAAATGAATCGAAGTGACTGTAACTGCTTTACTTCCTAGCTTTGTTTTAGTGTTGTGAAATGATTGACATTGGACTTGACACATATATGAACTTATTTCTAAACTGAATCAGGCTGCTTTTGATAAATAGCATTCAGGCATTGATGAATCAGGTTTCTTTTCTTTTTTTTTGGGGGGGGGAGGGGGGGGGAGGGGAGGGACATAGTTTTAATAATCTATTAATCACGTTGTTGAGTGCTAGAAAGTGTATATTTATAAAAGAGAAAATCGTCATTTTACACTTAAAATCTCACTAACATCCCTACTTTTATGTATTTAAATCTCTTGTAACTTAATTATGCGTGTTGTATTATAATTAAATAATTTATGTATTTTAGGAGCATCATAGTCATTTCACAATAAACGAGAGATCAGACAGCAAAACAGACATCACTTTTGAACTCAAGACAGTCGAAAACCTTAGGAGCATAAAAGGAAAATGACATTGTTCACATGTACGTTACTATTCACATATACGATATTGTCCGTGTTACTGTTCACGACATTGTTCATATATACGGAACGATGATGTGGCATTGACCGATGAGGTGTCACGATTCTATTGAACTAAAATTCTTAAGTACTATTGATCGGTGACGAAGCAGCATGTTAGTGGACCAAAAATCATGTGTACGGTACATGCATATCCACGGAATTATTTATAACCAAACAACATCACTATTCAAATCGCATGGTCAAACCACATACTGTTGACATGTGGCGCAATCCTGAACGTCCAAATTATTTTTAATCTGATAGCCATGATTTATTCAGTGTATGTATCTATAAAAAGGGGGCTTCGCCCTAATTTGACACCCCTAAATTCATTTTCAAGCTCCATTTTTTGTAATTCCTTCTCCATCTTGTATTTTCTATGTATTTTAATAAATTTTCATTTTACCCTAATTCAATTATGAATAGCTAATTTTCTTTCAAGTTTGAGTTGAAAGTGAAGTCTCAACATGTTCCATGGGCTTTATTTGGTCAATTTACTTTCTCTTCACCTCTGATTTTTGTGGATGTTTTCACTTTTCGTCGACAGATAGTAATAATCTTGTCTAGATACCGCACTGTTATAACTGACTCCCTATTGCAAGGTTATTACTATTTGGCACGATAAGCGTTTACCACCATATTGAGTAGAGTGTGGTTCATGAGGAGTAGAAACCCCCCTCATGATTTAATTGGCACTAATAAGGAATATTAAGCTCATGGTGCATATTGATGCAAATCCAGATACCCAAACACTCCATTTTAATAGTTTTCTCTTCAATTTATTCTCACCATTTTAATTTAAATTTTAGGATAATCTCAGTTACTTTCACCACAAATCCAACCACCCACTTAGAAAATTAATTCTACACATAATTAAAATCCACATCTTCGTGGGATTGACACTCGTCACCATTAATCTATTCTACAATAGATTCATGCACTTGCAAGTTCAATAAAATTTGCACAACACATGTCATACAGTACAAGTGAGACCGTAAATCTAGAGAAGAGAAAATTGACTTGTTAGTAGAAAAGGTTCAAAAGTTGGCATTGGAGATTGAGAGTTTGTCCGTTAAATTTCAATTATTGCATAAAAACCTTGAGCAAATGCGAGAATGTGAAGTGCAAAGGTGATTATTGGACGACGAACTTCGAAGGAGACAAACACCATGATATCATCTTATTAAAATACTCGTGATTGTTGTATTATGTTTTCTATTCAAGTATTATGTTTAGGTTGTTTCAATTTATGCTTTGTAACTGGAAAAGACATGTAGACATATGTAATAGCATTTTCTTGAAAAATATAATTTTCTGAATTTTTTGACTAAACTAAGTTAGAAATTAAATTCAAACTGTACTGCTTTAATATAGGAAAATGTTGTGGCACATAAATGTAATTTCATCAAGCCCGCAAGTTAAAAGATACAAATGACTAAATAACAGTATAAACATAAACTGCACTTATATATGTAAATTAATTGTATTGAACAACTAACAAAACCAAAATAATACATAAAAACATAAGTTAACTTTGTTGATTCGCCAAGCCAACTTCAATGGACTTTGATCATGTGCTTGGTTCATTAGTTGAAAACTCCCTCCGATTGGCATCCTCGAAATTTTGTTGTGGTAATTGTTAGAAGTTTACATGATGCACTCCACCGTAATTTATCCAAGACTGATAGTAAGAATTAAAAAAAAAATGAATGTTTTGGGAGTGCATGTTGTGTTAGCTGTTGTACAACCCAAAAAAAATTAAACACAAATTATCAAACATATGATAATGAATAAAAATGACAAATAAAAAAATATTACCATGGCCATGTTGCTCTCTTGTGGTGGGATTGTAGTAACCACCTAAGAAGATAAATCATGTATCTCCAAGTCTTACGAAAGCAATCAAGACACATTTAAAAATATATTACTTAATTTAAAATGAATGTATTAAAGTAATTTAAATTGTTTTAATGTAATAGAATTACCTCTACAATAGATGAAACAAAGTTGTTTTAGGTCGTTTCAGGGTTTAACCTAGGGTTTGACCCGAGACAAATATCAGCGTTGTAAATACATGTGACTAACAATGTACATTTTAGCGTCTTTATTAGCACAAGTCTTGTAGGCAAGGATGGCTCAATCAATTTTAAGGTCTTATAGAAATTGTTTCAATTAGGCCTTTAAAAAAATTTAAGGTTAAATATATGTATTAATTTTATTAAAAGTTTATTTTTTAAAATTAATTTTTCTAACTTTTTGAGGTTCGAAATTATTAACCAAATTTTTATATTCTAATTTTACTACTATATTTTTCTTAATAAACAATATAGCTAATTCAATTGACCTTTCTTGCAACATTGTTAATCTTCAATAAGTTTTTATCAATTTTAATTTTAAAAAAGTTCTTTCTGCAGAAGCAACTGCTACTAATATTGTTAAAAATATTCTATGAGCAATATATGCATTTGGGAAAGAATCAATTTTTTAAATAATTAAGTAGTATTTTTTCACCTTGAAAAACTTCGTTTAAAAATCTCAACTCTTAAAACAAATCTAAATCATCTATGTGTATCATGTTTTAAAGCATTTTTAAGATTAACACAATAAGTTTTTAAAACATAATCACTTAACAATTGTAATTTTTTTAAATTAAACAAAAATCCAAACATATTATCATACATTTGAAATTATTCAAATCTATTCTTATTGATGAAATAGCTTGATCTACTATGTACATAAAATAATTAATTCTAAAAGACTCTTCAAGAGACAAAATTCCCTCTTCATTAATATTTTCATCAAATTTATTTTTTTCTACAAATTATACTTTGCTCATGAAATTTAGGTTCTATTTCCATTTCACTTGCAATTTCTTTTGCTGAAATCATAGCATATATGAATGCATTTTCTCTATGGCTTTCAAAGGGGAAAAAAATGAAACCTTCAAGTTGATTTATGGCAATATCTATATGCACATCTTCTTTTTTGCAAGATCTTACTTACAAAGTTAACAGCAAATAATATCAAACTAAATAATCACACCTAATATGAATTTAAAATCTTTTAATTCATATATTATTGAACACTTACCTTCTCTCTTTATCTTAAAATCTTCACTAATTTCTTCTAATTCAAGTAGGGCATCTCTTATTGATCCTCATATTGATCAATAATAGAAATATGTGTGACGAATAATGTACATTTCGGTATCTTTATTATTGTACGAGAGACAAATTATCAATTTCAGAAAAAGAATAAAAGTTTTTACGACCTACCACATGATAGAGACTCCATTTGAAAGTCAAAAGCATGGAATTCCCAGTATTATTGATGAAATCAATAAATTAAAAAATAAATGCTGAAATTATAAAATTCTAAAGTGTCATTCTCAGTTGAATCACTAAATTCATTTTGGACATTGAGCCATAAATGGCAATGCTCTCCGTGACTAGAGATTTCGTCCTTTTCTACAAGTTCCAACAATTTCTTGTAAACGTGTAGGACGAGCCTCCACGAATAGCAATTATTTGGGACGTACTTTTTTAAATATCTTTTGTGTTAAAAAACAATCACCGTCTCACATTGAACCCCAAAGTTTGCCTTAAAAAAAAAATTCTTTTGTTTTTCTAAAATGAGGTCTGTATACCATTTTCGAAAATACGAGAGTCTCCATGTTCTTTTACTAAACCACAGAGGCGTCAGTATCCTTACAAGTACGCTCAATGACCGTCTTGTTTGCTTGCTTATAGGAAATTGACAGCTTAAGCCGAATTAATTGCCAGCTAGCGATAGTACTATTAGGAACAACTAATAATCTATCTACATATATCTATATAAAGCTGAGACTACAAGAGGTGATGTGGCATCACTATTCTTCATCTTTTTATATTCTCTATTATCTAAAACTTTTTGTGGATATTCTTTATACATGTCTCTTCCTCTTTTTATTTTAATCCAACAATATGTAACCATTACTAATAATTAATTATAAGTCTTTTGAAATATTTATTTATTTTATTATACTAGCAATTAAAATTTAGTGGCTTAAAATACATCAATTAATTAACATAGGAAAAGAGATTCTTTCATCTTCCCTCAACAATGTCATTAGGGCCTAATTTTAATGTCATAATCTCATATTTAATTATGCAACCTTTTATTTAATGTCTTTTGGCTTTTTCAAACTCTCTAAACACTAAATATTTAAGATTTGTTATGTTTGGATTTTTTTTTATTTAACCTACTTCCTCTTTAGAAAAATTCTTATATTTTTATTGTTTGATTTATTTGAATTTTTGGTATTGTGTGCTTCATGGAGTACTCTTTTTCTTCATGAGTTGAACAATGATAAAGATAGGTGGATGATAAAGGTTATGCTTTATAGGATGTGAAAGTCTACTAATACTAAGAAGAATGGTGAATCTTTCTTATTAAATCCAATAATATGTAATCATTAATAATAATTAATTATAAGTCTTGAAACATTCATTTATTTTATTATGCTAGCAATTAAATTTTAATGGCTTAAAATACATTAACTAATTAACATAGAAAGAGAGGTTCTTTCATCTTCCCTCAACAATGCCACTAGGGCCTAATTTTAATGCAATAATCCCATATTTAATTATGCAATCTTTTGTTTAATGCATTTTGGCTTCTTCATGTTGGGATTATATGCTCTTTTAAAAAATATTAATTAATTTTCTGATTAATAAAATATTTGAGATATTTTCAATTGCATAAATATATATTGATAAAGGTCCGTTTAATCATATTATATGTATTTATGTGATCATCATATGGATTCACAAAAGATATAAATACAAGTTATCTTATGATTAAATAAATTTAGTTCGCAGTTGATAAATAGAGTTGGACACTCTATTTATGTTTATACTGTAGTAAATTCATTAAATGATTTGTCTTAATCATGTATGAATTTACTGATGTAGTTTGACTACATTGAGGTGGATTACATATGAGATTTAATTAATCTTGAAATGACTGTCAGACTTATTAAATCTCATAGGCATTGATTTTACTATAATTTTAATCTTGAGTTAGTTATTATTTCATGATTGTAATTGTTATTCCATTTAAATTACCAATAGGCATGGCACACAATTATGGTCAAAATTACCCGATATCTTAGTGGGAACAATTATGAGTATTGAAGTTATAGATTAACAATATAGAATTTGTACGATGCATGTCTTGATGGGTTTTCCGTACTTGATCATAGAATTCTTTGGTCAGAGTGTGTCAACATATTTAGTATGTATAAATCGATAGGATAGATGAGATATCGATTTAATTAACAATATGGTACAAAGGATTATGCAGTAAAGAAATCAATATGGCTTGGGACGAATTATTGTTCGAGCATACAATTATGGAGGTCAGTTCTAATCTTTTAGTGGAGTAGTTTTAGAATTAAATAATTGGGCTAGTTTAATTACAGGCTTAATTATTGTAGCCACTATTATATGTTGCCAAATGATCCCCGGGTTAGCTCATTTAATTGACTGCTCCACTACTGGATTAATAAGCAAGATAACTAGTTATTTTGGTTAAAAGTCTAAATATATTATATAGTGAGAGGTTCCATGTAATGTACTTGTGTCTAAGGAGTCTTGTGTTATTTTACAAGGTGGGCCCCTATGAAAAGAAAGAAGTAACGTTACTTTTCGTTTATTATTTTTAATTTCAATCAAAATTGATTTAATAGAATAAAATAATATAAAAAATGGAGCCTAGGGTTTCCACTATATAGAAATATAAAAGAGTATATTTTCTCCTAAAAGAGATAGAACAACCACTTTATACACATCAGAGAAAAAGATTTTTCTCTCTATTGCTGAGAGAAAAATTTTCACGTTCTAGTTGCTTTAGTGATGATAAAGACGCCCACACGTCAAGTGCAGATCAAACCTGAGTCATAACCTGGAAGATTATTTGGTGGCGGATCGTGATCTAATAGGAGTGGTGGTGATGGATCGTGATATAACAGGAGTGGTGGTGACGAATCGTGATCTGAGAGCCTAAATCACTTCAGCGGAAAAAGTCAAATCAGATTTTCAAGATACGATTTCTAGATTACAAATTCTTATATATTGTATGAGAGCGATCTTAAAAGTTTTTATAAAAATTTAAAAAACTGATTTTTCTCCAACACTTCAAACTCTCTAAACACTAAATATTTAAGATTTGTTATGTTTATTTTTTTAATTTAACCAACATCCTCTTTAGAAAAATTCTTATATTTTTATTGTTTGATTTGTTTGAATTTTTGGTATTGTGTGCTTCATGGAGTACACTTTTTATCATGAGTTGAACAATGATAAAGATACGTGGATGATAAGGATTATGCTTTATAGGATGTGAAATTCTACTAATACTAAGAAGAATGGTGAATCTTTCTATTTAAATCCAACAATATGTAATTACCATTAATAATAATTAATTATAAGTCTTGAAACATTCATTTATTTTATTATGCTAGCAATTAAACTTTAGTGGCTTAAAATACATCAACTAATTAACATAGGAAGATAGGTTCTTTCATCTTCACTCAACAATGCCACTAGGGCCTAATTTTAATGCCATAATCCCATTTTTAATTATGCAATCTTTTGTTTAGTGCCTTTTGGCTTCTTCAAACTCTCTAAACACTAAATATTTAAGATTTGCTATGTTTATTTTTTTTTATTTAACCAATATCCTCTTTAGAAACATTCTTGTATTTTTATTATTTGATTTATTTGAATTTTTGGTATTGTGTGCTTCATAGAGTACTCTTTTCTTCATTAGTTGAACAATGATAAAGATAGTTGGGTGATAAGGGTTAGACTTTATAGGGTGTGGGAGTCTACTAATACTAAGAAGAATGGAGAATTTATTAGTGTGAACATGATTTTTATTGATGAAAATGTTATATAAAAATTCATTCTCTCATTATTTTCTCTAATTTTTTTCTCAATTGTTTTACACTTAATGTAGTATGTTTTTTTTTTCGTAGGAAAATCTAATGCATGCAACAATAGGAATAATTTAGTGACAATGTTTAAGAACATGTTGAGTGAAGGTTCTTTGTACAGTGTCAAGAATTTGAAAGTTGTTTCAATTACAGGCGAGTACAGACCACTTTCAAATTAGTATAAATTATTTTCTTGGTTATAACTTCTCTTAAGAGGTTAGAAGGAACTGTTAAGATTCTGATCAATGGATTCCAATTCGTATCTCTGAATTTGATTGATTTACGTGTGAATAATACACAATCCTCTCTGGTAATTTTTTTAATTATTAATGTTTGTTAATATTTTAAGTGTATATTAGAAATTATTAATCCTTATGTTTTAACATGTTTATGTTATTTTCCCATAATATTATAAATGTTGTTGGAAGTTTATGTGGTGTGGGTGATATTGAGATCGTTGGAGCTTGTTGGAAAAAATGAGATATAAAAGTTCTAACATATTAGTAAGTTAAATATAATCAAGAAAACTATAACTATATTTTTTTAGTTATTGTTTCTCGTTACATTATTAACTTTTGTTAATTTTTATAGATAGCTCGGTAACAACAAATATTACATTATGGGTAAAGTTAAGGGAGATGTTTGATCCAAACTTGTACAAGAAAGACGAGGGTCCTTGTATTGTAATATAACTTCTACAACCATTAAAAAATTCCAAGGTGATTATTTTATTTAAATCCCACTAATTAACATTTTCAAATGCAATGTGGCTATCTTAATATTATACACAAATTTAGATTTTGTTCAAATTTTGTTTTAGGTTACATTTACTCTAAACAGGTGAGGTTAGTTTCTTTGCCACAAGTGCAAGCAAAATTTACATAAATCTTCAAATAGATTATGTAGCATCATTAATTGAAAGATTTTCTACCATCTCCAACGTTGTGCAAGTTATTGAAAGTTCGAATGTGAATAAGATTACTTTTGAGGAAGAGATGTTCCTCAATAGGATGAGCATTAAAGAACTGTTGGAGGCTGATTGGAGTTCTCAAGTGAAGGTATAAGGTCTGTACACTTAAACCATACACGTTAATATATATTTTTAAAGTTAACAAAAAATATTTAACCTTCATAAATAACATTAGTTTTATAAGGCTGCCTCATTTTAAAAAAAAAATTCATATTTTTTATCAGTTTCATCGAGTGTAAAAAAAAAGATAATACTAAATTCATTTTTCAAAGCCGCGCAAAGCGCGGTTTTATTTCCTAGTTAGAATAATAAAACTAAGGATCTCAATATTTCATTTTTTTTCTTTTTTTAGGTAATGATTAATAACTTACCTGATATGGCAGTCACAAATAAAAGTGTCAAAACTAATTGGCCTATAATTCAAGATTTAGTCTGATTAACAAGGGGACCCAAGCTACTCTTATCAAGAAAAAAATACTAATAATAAGTGAATCCAAACTCTCTCTCATCCAAGGGGAGGGAAAAAGAAGATGATAGGTAGGTCTCCAGAGAATAACACTCTTGCAACAACTCTAATACAGCTTCATTACACTTTATTGACAAATTTTCTCATGAACCAAATGCTAACTTGTGCATAGCAATAAACTGTCTTTTGCAAGTTAAAGGCCTACGTTGGAAGCCTCAGGAGGTTGAAGATGAAGGGTAAATTCATAATTTCCAAGTATGTTAGCATTTCTTCACCTTCAATGCTAGATCTTTTTAATCTATGTCTGATTTCTTCTTTTCCAACAACCCCCCCTTCTTTTCTTTTTTTTCGATTAACTGTCTATGTAGTAAAATATTAGAGTTTTAACAAATATCAGAGATATGGTAGCTTATAGCATGATAGGGGAAACCGTAAGCCATATTGATTTCTTTATCTAGGACTCAAGCATAAAGTAAATATAAAATTGCTCATTCTTTCAGAGTTCTCGACAATTTCGACTTCATATATTGCTTGGACAGTACATCAGCAATGAGTTGCCACCTGAATAAGTGTGAGTTTTTTTAGTATCAGGTTTCTTGTTGATGAATCAACAACATAACCTTGACCTGTCATCCATTCTAACAACTTGAGCAACAATTCCTTCTTCTCATGTTTTGTTATATATCGCGCTACTGCGATGTGAAATATTCCCTGAGATAATAGAAGAAAAGGAATTACAGGGCATTTCTAAGTTATTAATTCTACTCGTATGTGTGTGTTCGCGCGTGCGTGTGTGCGAACACATGCATGTAACATATGTGAATTTAAAATGAAAATGAGGCGGTTAAGGATTTTATAAGTAAAAGAATAAGATGGAAACAAAGGAAACATATGCACGTGTAACAGAGAGTGAGAGAGAAGCTGCTAAACCGACTCAACTATAGACCCGAAAACCCGACCCGACCTGCGAACGTGACCACTGCCATAACTTTCTTTTCCGGCCACCGTTTCAGTCGAGCTTGGTACCAATCTGAAGCTTAGAAGTCAGTTGTCGCTCCCTTGCTATCCTCGTCGCCGAAAACCAACCAGAACATCGGCGATCGAAGCTTGAAACCCGCGACTGTTTCACTTTGCTCCGCCAAGATTTTCGCCGGTTTTGGGTGACACCTGTTGAGTGTTAGAAAATGTATATTTATGAAGGAGAAAATCGTCATTTTACACTACAAGTTTTACTAACACCTTTACTTTTATGAATTTAACATTCTTTTGATTTAATTCCATGCGTTTTATTTTAATTAAGTATTTTATGTATTTTAGGGGCAGTATGGTCATTTCACAATAAACGAGAGATCAGATGGCAAAACGGACATCATTTTTGAACTCAGGACGGTCGAAAACCTTAGGAGGAGCATAAAAGGAAAAATGG
>MKYO02000305.1:16802-37909 GCA_002013955.2 Citrus medica
CTCCTCCTAAGGTTTTCGACCGTCCTGAGTTCAAAAGTGATGTCGGTTTTGCCGTCTGATCTCTCCTTTATTATGAAATGACTATAATGCCCCTAAAATACATAAAATACTTAATTAAAATAAAACACATGTAATTAAATCACAAGAAGGTTAAATACATAAAAGTAAGGGTTGTTAGTAAGACTTGAAATGTAAAATGACGGTTTTCTCCTTTATAAATATACATTTTCTAACACTCAACACCCAGCACACCCAAGCGATGGGGGATTTACAAAAACTACCTGCCCACCCACCCACCAGACAATGTTAGGCTTTGATACCAAATTTGGGCCGAAGCCTAACTTAGTCTTCAAAAACGTCTCAAGAGTTGAGGACTGTCCAGCACTTATAAACTGGCCAGAACCCAGCGCACCCAAGCGATGTGGAATTTACAAATGTCGTGAGGTGGGCATACATCAAGAACTTATCTTATCATAGGAAAATATCGTGAGGTTGAGCATACAATTTTGTAGCATAAAATCGTCACTAGAAAGGTACCGTTCATATTAATTTTTTTAACGAACGAACCATTATTAAAAGGAGAACTTTATATTTGTTAACGAGACATCATTAAAAGCACATTTTAATGATGGTTTTTTTATCGAATCGTTATTGAAAGGATACTTTTAATTATTATCTTTTAATGAACCGTCATTAAAAAAAATACGTTTATTAATTGATGGTTTTTGAACGAACCCCAATTAATTTCCATCTAATTTGAAGAAAAATTTATTTTAATGAATTTTTTAAGAATAGTTATTAAATATTGATATTTAATGATGATTTTGTGATATAGCCATCGTCTTATTGTGAGCAGAATGACTATTTTTAATGATAATTCTAGCAAAAACGGTCATTGACTATTTTTAATGATAGTTCTAGCAAAAACGGTCATTTTTAATCTATTTTCATGACGAATTTTATATTATAATGATCATTTATGTTCATTGACTACCTTTAATCACGTTCCAATAAAAACAGTCATTGTTTGTTAGATTTAGCGATAGTTTTTACATGATAATAGTCATCTTGTTGTTGTTAACTACAAATAATAATAATAATAATAATAATAATAATAATAATAATAATAATAATAATAATAATAATAATAATAATAATAATAATAATTGTAATTTAAGAACCATTTGAAGCCACTGTTTCAATTGCAATTTCTGATTAAATTCACTTAAATGTCTCAAATATAAAAGATAGCTTTACAAAAAATCTTTAACAATCATTAACCTAAAACAGAATACAAATTAGTTTCTACATCAAAATTTCCATAATTCTACCATCTCAAACCTGAAGTTTAGTACCTTGTAACCAAAGAATTAACGTGCTTAGATTTTGTCTTGTAAAAATCTATTAATTAACGAAGGGGAAAAAATTATTTTGTACATAATAGAAAAAAATACAAAAATAGAAAAATAGAAAAAAAGGAAATAGCACAAGAAAATTCTAAGGTGCTGTTTAAGTTACAAAATAAAAAAAATGATGCCCTACAATTTGGATTACTACAACTTAACCAAAGAATCATCAGCGATCTTGGATATTACCTTAAGCATAGACATAACAAAAAACAAGTAAAGAAGGTTCAAAACAGCAACTAAACAGCACCTAAAATTTTTCAGGGGCACTTTTAGTAGCAAAATTACAGTAAAACAGCACCTAAAATTCCCCAGTGCAATTTTAATTGCAAAACAGCAGTGAAATACCCCTTGGAAAGTTCCAGATAATGTTTTTGCTGCATAATAGCAGCTAAAAAGCACCAGCAACTTTCCAGGTGTTCATTTTTTTTCCCATAAACAATAGTAAAATATCACCATCAAACTTTCAAGTACTATTTTCCTACATAAACAACAGCTAAACCGCACTTGGAATGTCCAAGAGCTGCTTTTTTACATAATGAGCATTAAAATAGTAGCTAAACAGTTGTTAAACTCCTAGGAACTATTTTTGCTACATCACAGTTGTTAAACAACACCTGGAATCCAAGAGCTTTGTTTCTGTATAAACAGCAGTGAAAACAACATATGAAGCTCCTAAGTGTTGTTTGGCCTGTATGATAGCAACTAAGCAACACCTGAATACTTCCAGGCGCTGTGTTTCTACATAAATAGCAGTAAAAACAACACGTAAACGTTTCCAGGTTGCCCTTTCATTCCGAAAGAAGAAAAAGCTACCTGAACACAATTAAGAGAATTACATGTGCCTTCAGTACAGTATTAAATAGCCATCTATGTTGAGAAGCCATAAACTAGGTAACAAGTTTAGTTTACATGCTAGCAAAAAAAAAAAAAAAAGAAAAAAAAAGAGGCAGAGGTGAAAAATAAGAAAAAAGTTGAGCTTGTACTACCTGCTGATATTTAAATTTGATTAAGAGATAAAATAGTAGTGTCAAATACTAAATGTGATGCATAACAATCAAATATGCAAAAGAAAGGTCAAGTGCAGTCATCATATGCTAAGCCAAAATAGCTAGGCTAAATCATAGACTCTTGGTCAATTATACATGAGGTGGCAAATTAAGGATAGATGTTGATTCATCAAATGACCACCTAAAAACAATAGAAACGTGGCATAATAAAGCTTGTAAGAAGTGGTGACTCATTTTCCATAAATACAGACGTTTGCTTGAATAGTTAGTGTGCTGATTATGTACAAAATTCAAAGAAAATGGGATAGAGAAAGCATTAACAAAAGCTCCTATTCTAAATTAAGGAAATAAAAAGTTCATTTTTTCCAATTTCAATGTTTTAAATTTTGCATTCAAATTTGTTTAATTGATGTCTCAACATTTTAACAGCAGGAACCAATCTAAGAAGAAATTAATGTACTTAACACAGACATATTAACATTATCTTTTCAGAATGAAGTTTTTCCTCTTAGTTTCATTTTGGCTTCTCGATGTCGCAATTGTTTCTCACGCCGCCATTTTGCTTTTTCCAGACTTCTAGTTGCGATATTGCCTTTTTGCGCTCTAAACAAATCTTCTGAAATTGTTCATGTTCACTCTGCTGCATCTTCCTAATTTCTATCGGATAACATTACATATATATATGAAATCAAATTTTGAAAAAATCTGGGCATCTTTGAGAAAAGTGAACATGCTCTGTCGTCAGGGCAAATGAAACTTGTCATCTTGTAAAAACATGTTAAGCGGTTGATAATCAATGACTAAGCGTTTCTTTCCACGAACAATTTCAACATAAAAAGCTTGGAAAGCCCATGAAGAACTTATGGGTTCAATCAGACCTTGGGCCAATAGTTGGGAACATTCTTATTGGGCTAGGAGTAAGTCAGAATGACTCATTTCTGGATGGGTAGTTTTAGTTGGGTTAATGTATTCATTTAGTTTGAAAGGTAACTTAATGAAGAATGCTTGATTTTTCCACAAAGGGTTTGGATGGGTGAACTCAGAATGGGACTCAGGATAAAATTGTAAAAATTTGGGCAAGATGTCCTGGTAAGGCTGAGAAGTTTCTTGAATTTAGATTTAAATTATAAAGTTTATATGAAAGAAAATAAACTACTAAGTGCAATCAAATATCAAATTCAAAACCAATTAACTAAATTAGTGGACTAAATTGTCTATCAAAATCACTATAATTTATCCATCAAAGTATGAAAATACTTCTAAATTCGGAATGTACAATCCAAACTCATGATATAATAGTTAACATATATTCCAAAGTGAAGCCAACAGCTGGCAAAGACCAACCAAAACCAAAAAAAATACTCAGCAACATCCAAGTCTCTTAGCAAACTAAACATTACTCTTCTCTTCTTCTTTATTCTTCATCTTTATCACCATTCTCTTAACAAAATAAATAAATAATGTATATTAAACCTTCAAGATGTTTTTCATCTGCATAAAAAATTACAATTCTAACCAAGAAATTGACACTCTAGATCATAGTTAGTTATGAGAATATGCAATTAAAAGGAAGTAATTAATTACTTTATCACAGTGGTGTATACTTTATCACAGTAATTAAAAGCAGTGGTGTATACTTTATCACCAACAAAGAAGATCAGCATTCAAAATTGTATAATTTAAGTAAGCAAATCAAAATTTAAAGCTATGCAAATATATTATTGAATGCTAGTTCTTCAACAATTTGAACAAAAATTAGTAACAAAAAAATAGAGATTCACCTGGTAGAGTGTTTTCTTCAGCGAGTGAAAGGGCAAGAGGGAAAATTTGTGTCGTAGTGGTAAGAGTTTCATTTTATATTTAATTATATATTATGATCACAAAAATGTCCAACATATCATCTGGATATTTCCTTAAGCAATTGAGAAAAAAAAAGAAGAAAAAATTCATCAAGTAGTTCATCTAGTTGGATATAATTTGTTGCAAACTTCAAAAAATTTTCTTTAGTATTACCCTATAGATATAAATCAATTAAGGAGATAAACATGGTCAAATAAGAACGAAATCTACCTTATTTTAACTCTTTTGAGATTGGCTGCAGAGATGATCCTTTGGTCACTGGTAATACTTTTGGGGGAAATTATCCAATGACCACCTATTTTTTCACCGTTTTTAAAAAATAAACAATTTTTTTTACAGCGCTCCACATGAAGTTAACATTTTTTTTATGGGTCCACTCTCATTATAACACCGTTAGAATTTTACTGACATCATAAGAGTAAAAATTCTCGTCCCCAGTTAGTATCAGAGCCTTACACGTCATTCACAGATATTGGTATAGCTTATAAGAGTTCAATGACTTAAGAATCAAAGCATTAAGGAATAGAATATTTTATTCTAATGGCTTCATCATCATCCTCACCTACTCCTGCTTCTTCATCCTCTTCAGTTACTCTTTCTTCTACTCTTTCTCTACCTAAATCATGTACTTAGCAAACAGCCAGTAAAATAGAGAATCTTGTTGAATACTCCTATGTTCGTGAATCTGTTCAAATCAATGAATCTTCTTTACCTCTTATCAGTCCATATCACTTGTATAAAAAACCTTCTTTCACCAGAAGTATCAAAACACTAATTTCTACCAAACGACCTCATCCTAAAGAATATATCCAGTCATCCCAACTTGATCAGTGTGCTTTGCAAGCTACTCCAGCTGAACAATATGTCACTCTTGAGATACCCTCAGAACTGGTCTCTACATGGAAACGTGAAGGTTATGCACATCTTCACCTTGGAGGTGTTCGCCTTATCCTTACTTTTCATGGGAGAAAAGGCTTACCTGTTACGGCCAGAATTGCTTTACTTGATACCAGGTTTAAGCAATATCAGCATGCTATCATTGGCACAGTTCTCACTACCATCCATGCCGGAAGTGCTTTGCTTACCTTTTATCCCAATTTTAATCTTTCACTTCTTGATTCCAATCTTGCCACCACTTTAAAAGTTCAGATCCAGCTTCAAGGAGCTGAACAAATAACCTTAGCTAAAATAGCTACCCTGCACCATCAGCTTGTTTATAAGCTGCAAAATCATGCTTTAGATTTGCCAACTCCACAAACTGCAAATTTAAAAGCTCTTATGATTCTTGCAGAATCTAAAGAGATCCCAACCATTATTCAAATACCACGACAAATTCCCCAACAAGAATTGATCAAACTCATCCCTTTAGAATGGTTGTCCAATTATGAACAATTTCATCAAAATTCTGAACCCATACAAGCTTTTGAAAGCCATTTTCAGAAAAATTCAGATGGATCTGTTCGTCTTACTTTCAAACCACCACCCAGTTCGTCCTCAGAACCACCCAAATTATCTTTTACCTATTCTTCAATGACCACTTCTGTACACACAGAACAAGAAAACCTACCCATTTAAGCCTTTAATGATCAAGGTTTTCCCATAAACCCAGCAAACCTTCATGGACATTTCCTATGGGATGTCCTAGCCTTTGGCAACTATGATGTGGGAAGATATTGGAGATGATGATGACGAACCCAAAAGATGCAAGTGCAAGTCTAAAAAGATTACCTATCCAGCTTGCCGATACCATGCTGCTCATCCTAAAGATCCACCTGAGCCTGATTCTCAAGCACCTTTACCCATTTATGACAAAGGTCTTGCTTAGATCCAAAAACATGAACCCGCTTTGCTCAATTGCATAATGCAATCAACCCATGAGACCACCCATGTTAATCCCACTCCTAAAATACAATCCTATATGATGTTTTTTCCATCAACATCTACAGAATACCAAGCCCAATTTCGACTTTTGGAAAAACAAACTGACCAACAAAAGAGTTTTGTCTCCAAACCATTTGTCCCATCTGCAAGAACCCCTGTTGGCCATTTAAAAGAACCTCAATCTTTTGAAGCAGTATTAAACTGGCAAACCCAAAATGCTGTTGCACAGAACCAAGCAATCACTACCTTGCATCATAAGGTAGACATCATTACTCACAAAACCAACCAGGTTGAGAAAAAAGTTTATACCATTTCAGATAAGTTAAACCAGATTTATCAAAATCTTCATGACAGAGTTACTCAACTTGACTCTGAACTTCGGGATATGCTTGCTCAACGTGTTTATAGTCCCGATTTTGATTAAAAAAAAAAGAAGCTGAGATAAGAGCATTAAAAGCTGGAATTGCTAGAATTGATTCAGAAAAAGTCCAGCCTACATTTTTTACGAGTTCTGCTCATTTACCAGTAATTAATCCTACTTATCATCCTTTCTTACCATCAACTTCCTCCCGAACATATGATCCTTCTAAACTTTTTGGTATGACCTATACTTTGTTCCCTCCACATCCACGACCTCAGTCAAAACCAAAGAAAACCCCAAAACCAGTCCCAGTTCAAAAATCCATTCCTCAGCAAAATCCTCAAACATCCCGATTTGAACCATTACCCTCTCCATCACCAACTTCTTTACCTGAATCTACTCAACCGCCGCCAATCCAAGCTTCCGTTTCTCTAAAAAAACAACCCATGTACCAATATTCTGCTCACCAAATTTCCTATTCTTCATCTTTAGATTCTTCTGCTGAAAATTTCCCTTCACAATCAGATTCATCATCCATTAAGTCATCTGATTTGTCTAACTCAGACACTTCTGATTCAAATCTAGCTGATATTTCCAAACTCCGCATGGCAGAACCTACTGAATAGTCTGGTGCCATTGACATTGGCCCACACATTGAGCTTGTTGATGCTGATGAAGAAAATCACGAAACTGGTAATCTTCCCAGTCCATTCCACCTCAACCAAAAGTTTCCATACCTTCAAACGGACCATGGTTTACTTTTGATGATATCCCTCCAATAAAATGGAGAGAAAGATTACAAGAGTTGTCTGCCTGGATTGATCTTCAAATGTTAGCTCTAGATGCAACAACCCAATCTGTTCTACGAGAATTCAGTACTCATTTTACGGGTTCTCTTCGAGATTGGTTTGACAGTCTTGGACAATATAGACAACTTCAGTTCATTCAGATTCTCGATGTCTCTCAGGCTTTAGCCCTTCTCCATGATCAATTTATTGGAGAACCAAGTGCTACTTTTGAAGCTGCAAGACATGATTATCTCAACATGAAATGTTGTTCTTTTAACACAAAAGATCTTCATTACCACTACAAGCAGATGTCTTTGCTTTATTATAAGCTAAATGGATTCAATGATGCTACACTTAGACATGTATTTCTGGCTTCTCTTCCAAAAGAATTACAACCAGAGATCTAAAGTCAGTTAGCTGCTCACAAGCTCAGCATTGACACATTATCATTGGGAAAATTATTCCAGATTGTTATGGGATGTCTTGACAAATTGTGTGAACAAAAGAAATTCTTCTATGAATTTATCAAAGACAAAGAGCCTTTCAGATCTGCTTGAAAAAAGCCTTACTTGGCTATAAGTGCAAAGATAAAAAAAAAAGTGTGACTGTTCACCAAAGAAAAAGTCTCATTTCAAGAAATCCAGATTCTCATTTCCATCCAGGAAACGACGTACTAAACAACTTCGATTTTTCAGGAGAAGGCAATCTCACTCCAACGATTTTTCTAACAGAAAGAAAAGCAGATGTTTCATTTGCAAAAAGAAGGGTCATTTTGCCAACGAATGCCCTGTCAAACCTCAGAAGGCCGTAAAACCTATTCAACACCTAGAATCCACTACAAAATTTTTCCTAACCACATACCAAGTCAAACACTTATTTTTTGAACAAGAAGAGCCAAATGATGATACAGTCTTTGCTTTACCAGTAGAATCTAGTGATTTAGATAGTTCTGAATTTGAAACAATCTACACAGTCCAACATTCCTCCATTCTAATCCATGACCATGCCATACCTATACCTTCTATCAAAATCCAAATTGTCCCTTCCAGATATCATAAACCCATCACAACCATTGGTTTTCTTGATACTGGTGCTCAACAAAGCATGCTTAATCCTACTATTCTTCCTACTGAGTACTGGAAAACTCAGGAGGATCACTTCAAAGCAGCTGATGGAAAGATCTTTACAACTCAATTAGTTACTAAACATCCAATAGGAATCCAGTTATTTCCTAATTGTGTTGTTTGGATAAAACTAATTGGTTCATCTTTGCCAAACAAAGATATCCTTGTAGGTTTTGACATCCTACATCAAGTAAAAAATGTCTAGATTACTTCCTCTAGTCTCCGTTACAAATCCGTGATTAAACCCTTCACCAACACTCTAAAGATCTATTCTTTAGCCAATTCACCACCCACATACCAGGCCATTACCGATCAAATCCCCACATTTTACCCTGAAAACCATAGCCTTTTTACCCATCCAAACCCGTTGTGGAAAAACCCAAAATTCTTCATATTCTTTCTTTTCAAATTAAATGAAGACAACAACCCAACCAAAGCCACCCACATATGAATGACTCCACAAGACCTTCTCTTAGCCCAATACGAATGTGCCCAATTGCTAAAACAAGACCTTATTGAACCCACAAATTCTCAATGGGCTGGTCAAGCTTTCTATGTTGAAAAAAGGTTTGAAATTCTTCGTGGCAAAAAACGATTAGTCATTGACTATCAGCCACTCAACAATTTTCTCCAAGATCAGAAATTTCCATTACCCAACAAACGCACCCTTTTTGTCCACCTAAAAAATGCTCGAATCTTTTCCAAATTTGACTTGAAGTACTGGTTTTGGCAACTTGGCATCCACCCCTCAAAACGATACAAAACTGCCTTTTGTATTCCAAATGCCCATTACCAATGGACAGTCCGTCCTTTTGGCCTCAAAATTGCCCCTTCTATTTTCCAAAAGGCCATAACTACCATCTTTCAACCCATTCTCCACCATACCCTTATTTCCATTGACAATTTTCTTCTTTTTTCAGGTACTCATGATGAGCATCACAAGTTACTCCAACAGTTTTTTTAGATTATTCAAGCACATGGAATCATGATCTCTGACAAGAAAAGTACGATTGCAACCACTTCTGTTGACTTTCTTGGCATGAAAATCCAAAACAGACATTATCAGCATGGACCCTATATTGCACAAGAGTTACTCCACTTTCCCCGAATGTAACTTTACCAAAAAGCAAATCCAACAATTCTTTGGAATTATCAATTATATCCAAGATTTCCTGCCACATGTCAATCACCATACAAGCAAGTTGTCTGCACTCCTAAAAAAGAATCCACCATCCTGGTCAGAAATCCACACAGATGCTGTACAACAATTAAAGCTTATTGCCCAGAATCCGCCACCTTTAAAGCTTATCACAGATGGTAAAATGATTCTACAAACAGATGCAAGTGATGAATCATGGGGGGCCATCCTTCTTAAGAATGCAATAGAAAAGAACACTTTGTTGCTTATGCAAGTGGACAATTCCCTGATGCACAAAAGCATTATCACACGGTCTATAAAGAAATCTTAGCCGTGAAAAATGGTATCAAAAAATTTGAATTCCATTTGATTGGCCGTAGATTCTTGATATGCCTGGATAATTTAGCTTTTCCCAATATCTTGAACTTTAAGCAGAAGGCTGTTCCAGAAAAAAATCTTACTTCGGCTTAAAGAATGGTTCTCAAGATATGATTATCATGTCCAGACCTCTAAAATCAAAACCTCCCTAGTTTTTTAGTATCACTTCTCATATTTCCTTTCCAATTATCGCCATGGCTAGTTCACTCCCTAAAACAACCCTCACCTAGAAGCCTTTCCGACGCAACATGACCTTTTGGTCTCCTCACTAGATCCAAGACTTTGTCAGAAAATTCTTTTTTAGGTTTTTTTATGAACATCTATATGTCGAGTAAAGAAGCTATGTTTTTTCCCAGTTTTCATCCTGATCACATTTTCCTCACAGGATTAGTAATCACACTACATCGAGATATTACTGAAGATGAACTTTGGTATATCTGGTGTCTTACTGTTCTGTATGCTACAAAACTGGTTTTCCCAGTTTTACCCCTCCTCAACAAGCTCAATCATCTGGAGCTCTCTACTTCTCTTACCTGGACTCTCTTTGAGTGGTTTTCACCATTACCATGGTGACATACATCATCTTCTAGAGCTTCCAGACCAAGAAGGAAAATGGTTCACTACTGTTTTTGTTATCCACCGTCCATACTTCCAGCATCCTCAAACCATAGATTTTTGGACACATAATCAGAGTTATGAATGGATCACTGTTCCTCACATTGCCTGTCTTGAACAAGATTTTCAAATCAAGACTTCCTTAAAGAACTTCCTCATGGAACTTAACCATAATCCTCCAGACCAATCAGATATTCTCCACACATCGCTTGGACCAAAATATGAAATGTTCATGATTCCCACACCATCCTTACATTCTCAGCCACCTAACCGAGGAATCATCATAAAAGAAGAAAAGCCAGACTATACTAACTTTTTATTCCAAGATTCCTAAGATTCTTATGAAGATTTTACCCTGGTACCTTTACTATCACCATATGAATTCCTTGGATCATTATTTTCTCCATATCCGCCATTTTCCTCACAGCATGATCATTTTCCTCAGCCAGCTCCTCCATCACCAAAGAGTCAATATTGCCCTTGGCCATGTGTTCCAAGATGTTCTCATCTAGAAAAAATCTTCAAGAAAGACAAAGACCCTGATCGTGATCTTGACGAGACAGATTCCTCCTCATCCGAAGATGCGTCAATATCTCTTTAAAGAGATTTTTCACTTTGTAATAATGTAAAATAAAGTGCTTTATGCTTTAACTAAAGTACTTTATGCTTTAACTTTTTAAAGTTGTTTATCCTTATGTAATTATGCACTTTGCTTTTGTTGGCCACTACTGTTCCAGTGAGCCCTACCTACTTTTGTAAAATATGTGTGCTGTGTGCCAGCTGGAATGATCTTGAACTAGCTTTTGTCTTTTCTTATCCTTATCTTTATATAAGGAGAGTTATTTTGAATAAATGAGGTGGTATCATTTAACATTCTAAGTAATATTATTTGATCTCCTAGAAGAAGATTAACCAAACATGGAAGCAACTTCATCTTCAATCTCAACTCCTTCGTCATCTTCCTCTCATATTTCTCTTTCCTCTACTCTATCTCTTCCAAAGTCATGTTCCAAACACATAGCCTCTAAAATTGAAAACCTTATTGAATATTCCTATATCCCTGAGTCTGTCCAAATTAATGAATCTCAATTCCCCATCATGAGCCCTTATAATCTATACAAACAAAAAAATTCTTTCACCAGAAGTACCTGAACCCTGATCTCCACCAAGATACCACTCCCAAAAGAATATATTCAGTCTTCTAGACTAGATCAGTGTGCTTTACAAGCCTCTCAAAGTGAGCAGTATGTCACTTTAGAAATACCCCAAGATCTCGTCACCAACTGGAAACAAGAAGGGTATACGCATCTCCACCTTGGCGGTGTAAGATTGATCATTACCCTCCATGGCAAAAAAGGTTTACCTGTTACGGCCAGGATTGCTCTATTAGACACCAGGTTCAAACAGTACCAACATGCTGTTGTAGGAACCGTCCTGACCATACTCCATGCTAGTAGTGTCTTGTTAATCTTTTACCCAAATTTCAACCTCTCTCTTGAGGATCCCAACCTTCCTACGACCCTTAAAGTCCAAATCCAGCTCCAAGGAGCAGAATAAACACCCACATCAAAGATAGCAACTCTTCATCACCAAATAGTGTATCAATTACAGAATCATGCACTTGATCTTCCCACACCACACACCACATTTGATGCCTTAATGATTCTCGCAGACACAGACACAATTCCAACCATCTTCTAAATTCCCAAACAAATCTAGAAACAAGAATTGCTCAAACTTATGCCTCTTGAATGGTTGACCAACTATGTGTTAACATATATGTTTCCATAATATTGATTTTGATGATAACAAATAAGATTAAGAATGATTAATCTTTTAAGCTCAAATTATTTAATATTCTTTTTAAATAAATCATTATTTTCANGATACTGGTGCTCAACAAAGCATGCTTAATCCTACTATTCTTCCTACTGAGTACTGGAAAACTCAGGAGGATCACTTCAAAGCAGCTGATGGAAAGATCTTTACAACTCAATTAGTTACTAAACATCCAATAGGAATCCAGTTATTTCCTAATTGTGTTGTTTGGATAAAACTAATTGGTTCATCTTTGCCAAACAAAGATATCCTTGTAGGTTTTGACATCCTACATCAAGTAAAAAATGTCTAGATTACTTCCTCTAGTCTCCGTTACAAATCCGTGATTAAACCCTTCACCAACACTCTAAAGATCTATTCTTTAGCCAATTCACCACCCACATACCAGGCCATTACCGATCAAATCCCCACATTTTACCCTGAAAACCATAGCCTTTTTACCCATCCAAACCCGTTGTGGAAAAACCCAAAATTCTTCATATTCTTTCTTTTCAAATTAAATGAAGACAACAACCCAACCAAAGCCACCCACATATGAATGACTCCACAAGACCTTCTCTTAGCCCAATACGAATGTGCCCAATTGCTAAAACAAGACCTTATTGAACCCACAAATTCTCAATGGGCTGGTCAAGCTTTCTATGTTGAAAAAAGGTTTGAAATTCTTCGTGGCAAAAAACGATTAGTCATTGACTATCAGCCACTCAACAATTTTCTCCAAGATCAGAAATTTCCATTACCCAACAAACGCACCCTTTTTGTCCACCTAAAAAATGCTCGAATCTTTTCCAAATTTGACTTGAAGTACTGGTTTTGGCAACTTGGCATCCACCCCTCAAAACGATACAAAACTGCCTTTTGTATTCCAAATGCCCATTACCAATGGACAGTCCGTCCTTTTGGCCTCAAAATTGCCCCTTCTATTTTCCAAAAGGCCATAACTACCATCTTTCAACCCATTCTCCACCATACCCTTATTTCCATTGACAATTTTCTTCTTTTTTCAGGTACTCATGATGAGCATCACAAGTTACTCCAACAGTTTTTTTAGATTATTCAAGCACATGGAATCATGATCTCTGACAAGAAAAGTACGATTGCAACCACTTCTGTTGACTTTCTTGGCATGAAAATCCAAAACAGACATTATCAGCATGGACCCTATATTGCACAAGAGTTACTCCACTTTCCCCGAATGTAACTTTACCAAAAAGCAAATCCAACAATTCTTTGGAATTATCAATTATATCCAAGATTTCCTGCCACATGTCAATCACCATACAAGCAAGTTGTCTGCACTCCTAAAAAAGAATCCACCATCCTGGTCAGAAATCCACACAGATGCTGTACAACAATTAAAGCTTATTGCCCAGAATCCGCCACCTTTAAAGCTTATCACAGATGGTAAAATGATTCTACAAACAGATGCAAGTGATGAATCATGGGGGGCCATCCTTCTTAAGAATGCAATAGAAAAGAACACTTTGTTGCTTATGCAAGTGGACAATTCCCTGATGCACAAAAGCATTATCACACGGTCTATAAAGAAATCTTAGCCGTGAAAAATGGTATCAAAAAATTTGAATTCCATTTGATTGGCCGTAGATTCTTGATATGCCTGGATAATTTAGCTTTTCCCAATATCTTGAACTTTAAGCAGAAGGCTGTTCCAGAAAAAAATCTTACTTCGGCTTAAAGAATGGTTCTCAAGATATGATTATCATGTCCAGACCTCTAAAATCAAAACCTCCCTAGTTTTTTAGTATCACTTCTCATATTTCCTTTCCAATTATCGCCATGGCTAGTTCACTCCCTAAAACAACCCTCACCTAGAAGCCTTTCCGACGCAACATGACCTTTTGGTCTCCTCACTAGATCCAAGACTTTGTCAGAAAATTCTTTTTTAGGTTTTTTTATGAACATCTATATGTCGAGTAAAGAAGCTATGTTTTTTCCCAGTTTTCATCCTGATCACATTTTCCTCACAGGATTAGTAATCACACTACATCGAGATATTACTGAAGATGAACTTTGGTATATCTGGTGTCTTACTGTTCTGTATGCTACAAAACTGGTTTTCCCAGTTTTACCCCTCCTCAACAAGCTCAATCATCTGGAGCTCTCTACTTCTCTTACCTGGACTCTCTTTGAGTGGTTTTCACCATTACCATGGTGACATACATCATCTTCTAGAGCTTCCAGACCAAGAAGGAAAATGGTTCACTACTGTTTTTGTTATCCACCGTCCATACTTCCAGCATCCTCAAACCATAGATTTTTGGACACATAATCAGAGTTATGAATGGATCACTGTTCCTCACATTGCCTGTCTTGAACAAGATTTTCAAATCAAGACTTCCTTAAAGAACTTCCTCATGGAACTTAACCATATTCCTCCAGACCAATCAGATATTCTCCACACATCGCTTGGACCAAAATATGAAATGTTCATGATTCCCACACCATCCTTACATTCTCAGCCACCTAACCGAGGAATCATCATAAAAGAAGAAAAGCCAGACTATACTAACTTTTTATTCCAAGATTCCTAAGATTCTTATGAAGATTTTACCCTGGTACCTTTACTATCACCATATGAATTCCTTGGATCATTATTTTCTCCATATCCGCCATTTTCCTCACAGCATGATCATTTTCCTCAGCCAGCTCCTCCATCACCAAAGAGTCAATATTGCCCTTGGCCATGTGTTCCAAGATGTTCTCATCTAGAAAAAATCTTCAAGAAAGACAAAGACCCTGATCGTGATCTTGACGAGACAGATTCCTCCTCATCCGAAGATGCGTCAATATCTCTTTAAAGAGATTTTTCACTTTGTAATAATGTAAAATAAAGTGCTTTATGCTTTAACTAAAGTACTTTATGCTTTAACTTTTTAAAGTTGTTTATCCTTATGTAATTATGCACTTTGCTTTTGTTGGCCACTACTGTTCCAGTGAGCCCTACCTACTTTTGTAAAATATGTGTGCTGTGTGCCAGCTGGAATGATCTTGAACTAGCTTTTGTCTTTTCTTATCCTTATCTTTATATAAGGAGAGTTATTTTGAATAAATGAGGTGGTATCATTTAACATTCTAAGTAATATTATTTGATCTCCTAGAAGAAGATTAACCAAACATGGAAGCAACTTCATCTTCAATCTCAACTCCTTCGTCATCTTCCTCTCATATTTCTCTTTCCTCTACTCTATCTCTTCCAAAGTCATGTTCCAAACACATAGCCTCTAAAATTGAAAACCTTATTGAATATTCCTATATCCCTGAGTCTGTCCAAATTAATGAATCTCAATTCCCCATCATGAGCCCTTATAATCTATACAAACAAAAAAATTCTTTCACCAGAAGTACCTGAACCCTGATCTCCACCAAGATACCACTCCCAAAAGAATATATTCAGTCTTCTAGACTAGATCAGTGTGCTTTACAAGCCTCTCAAAGTGAGCAGTATGTCACTTTAGAAATACCCCAAGATCTCGTCACCAACTGGAAACAAGAAGGGTATACGCATCTCCACCTTGGCGGTGTAAGATTGATCATTACCCTCCATGGCAAAAAAGGTTTACCTGTTACGGCCAGGATTGCTCTATTAGACACCAGGTTCAAACAGTACCAACATGCTGTTGTAGGAACCGTCCTGACCATACTCCATGCTAGTAGTGTCTTGTTAATCTTTTACCCAAATTTCAACCTCTCTCTTGAGGATCCCAACCTTCCTACGACCCTTAAAGTCCAAATCCAGCTCCAAGGAGCAGAATAAACACCCACATCAAAGATAGCAACTCTTCATCACCAAATAGTGTATCAATTACAGAATCATGCACTTGATCTTCCCACACCACACACCACATTTGATGCCTTAATGATTCTCGCAGACACAGACACAATTCCAACCATCTTCTAAATTCCCAAACAAATCTAGAAACAAGAATTGCTCAAACTTATGCCTCTTGAATGGTTGACCAACTATGTGTTAACATATATGTTTCCATAATATTGATTTTGATGATAACAAATAAGATTAAGAATGATTAATCTTTTAAGCTCAAATTATTTAATATTCTTTTTAAATAAATCATTATTTTCATATTATAAATGTTTTATATTTAATGGAAAAATGATTTTATGAAATTGGTTGTTTTTCAAAGTTTATGGTTTAATTGAAAGAATTTTGAAAACTTTGAAATAAACAAGTATTACTTGAATTTTTGGTAAAGGACTTATTTGAAAAGTGTCATAGCATTTTTAGCTATATTATAATTTCAGAAAGTTTTGGGATTAACAAAGCATTACTTAGAAATTCTGAAATTGGACCTATTTGTAAAGTTTTATAACGTTTTGGGCCATACTACAGTTTTTATCAAGTTTTGGGGTCAAACTGAAAATATGGGAAAAATTTCACTGTAGCAGGTTACTGTAGCAAGCGGCTTACCGGATACTGATAAACGGCAGGCCGAATTCGGGCAGTAAGCACCAGAACGAAAACGGCTTACCGGATTCCGAATCCGGCAAACCGGTTAGGCAAAATTTTGAATTTTGCCTTAACGGTAACATAAATCCGGCTTACCGGATTCCATAAAACGGCAAACCGGATACGCCTGGAATGTGAGTAACGGCTAGTTTTTGAGTTCTAACTATATAAACTCAAAGCCAATTCATTTTTGGTAATCCAAGCAAGCAAGAACAAGTGCACACAACATATATTGAGCTTCAACTTCGTGAATCATCATTCATTAAATCATCTTTGTTCTTCAATTTGTATATCTACTCTTAAAGAGAGTTTCATTGTTGTGATTTTCATTTCTCATCAATTTGTGAGTGTACAAGTGTGGGAAACACTTGGGGTAAAGAGATTGGGGATATAATCTCTTGTTGTAAAGGTTCATTGACACCTTAGAAGTCAATTGTAAACATTTGAAGCCTTGGGAGGCTTGGATAGTGAAATCCTCAAGCCGGGTGAGCTTGGAGGCGTGGACGTAGGCGGGGATAGCCGAACCACGTAAAAATCCTTGTGTTCGTTTTCTCTTCCCTTACTCTTTTAATATTGTGCTTGATTGAATTTATTGTTTTCGAATTTATTAAGGCATTAGATTAAATTGTTGTGTGGTTTGTCTAGGATAATTTTTAAAACTCCAATTCACCCCCCCTCTTGGGTTGTACACTCATATTTCATTTGGTATCAGAGCGAGGTGCTCTTGTGTAGACTTAACCGTCTAGAGTTAAAGATTAATAGCAACCCAAATTAGTTCAACTTTCATGGAAGGCCAATCCACCACTAGACCTCCATTCTTTGATGGTAATGATTATCCTTATTGGAAAATTAGGATGAGAGTGTTTTTACAAGCCTTAGATTATGAACTATGGGAAATAGTTTGTGATGGTTCATTCATTCCTAGGAAGAATGTTTTAAGTGAATTGGATAAGAAAAATATGTCTTTAAATTCCAAGGCTATGAATGCTTTATTTTGTGCCTTAGATAAAAATGAATTCCATAGAGTTTCAAATTGTTCTAATGCTTATGAAATTTGGAGAAAACTTGAAATTGTGTATGAGGAGACTACAAGCGAGGAGGAATTTCATGAAGTGTCGAATTTGGCACTTATGGCAATTGGAGATGACTCGGATGATGGACTTGATGAGGTAAACGATCTTTTTACTTATGATGAATTATATGATGCTTTTAAAGAATTGCATGATAGTTGGATAAAAAATGGTAAAAAGAATGCATATTTTAAAAAGAAAATGGTAGAGCTCACAAATGAAAATGAATTTCTATGTGCAAAGTTTACATGCCTAGAATTAGAGAACAAAACATTGCATGATAGAGTTGCATTATCAAATGAGAAACCTAGCACTTCACATGAGCATTTAGAATCATATGTAGATGACTTGAATAATGAAAGGATGCTTTACAAAAATGCAATGATTCATTAAACGAAAAGATTAAAGGACTAGAGTTATATAATGAAATGTTACATAATGGAATTGCATCATTCACATGTAAACAAAGTACTTCATATGAGCATGAGAAATCACATGTTGATGAATTAATAAAAGAAAATGAAGTGCTTAGAAAGAAGAGCAATGAGTTAAATGAGATTGTCTTAAAATTCACAAATGGTCAAAAGAACTTAGAAAAATTGCTCAACTCTAAAAAATGTGTGTTTGATAAAGGAGGACTTGGGTATAAGCCTTACTTGAAACAAAAATATTATAAGAATTATTTTGTTAAGGCTACCTCCAATTTCTGCATTTTCTTAATCTTTGAATGCTTATATGTTTCATGATTGTGTAAAATATGTACATGATGAATGAATTATATATGTGAATTCTTGTATCGTTAATTGTGTTATATCATCATTCACTTATAAAATTGACATCATTGTTTGATATGATTTCATATGTTTGATCTTGTATGCATTTATGTCTCATGTATAAAAATGGCTTATTGAAAAGTTTTAAATCTCAAAATGATTTAAAATTAATCAATTTTAAAACCCAAAAATAAAATGGTGAGTGTAATACAAGTATAAGAGTTAGCCAATATTCAATTAGAGACAAAAGGTTTTCCAAGTCTAAACCAGTTTATCACTTTCTCTAATATGGAAAATCATTTTTCTTATCGATTTCTCTTGGGAAAAATTTCGGATAACCGGATTGTCCAATTCGGTGAGCCGCATCATCTTTGGTTGCTCTCGGATCAATATTCGGATAACCGGATTATCAATCCGGAAAACCGGATTCGCATATGGCATTCACTGGATTGAACCGGACAGCCGGTTATGTAAATCCGGAAAACCGGATTCGAGTGAAGGACTTGCTGGTCACAACCGGATTTCCGGTTCAAACCTAACCGGCAAGCCGTTTACGGGTTTGGCTGTTTTTGTTTTGCTTCTCCTTCCTTCGTTATTTTTCTGCACTTGTTCTTCCTCTCTCTCAAAACCGTGAGCCACCCTCTTCCATTTCCAATCAATTCCTCTTCATTTCTCAACCATTTGTATGCCAAGATCAATCTCTTAAACCATTACCCATGCATTTCATCTTCATTAAACACTTCTCCATCATGATTTCTTCACTTGTTTTTCATCATTTCATCATCATCTCTCACGCGTGAACAGTAACTCTCCATTTCTCTCTCAAAATTCTTCATCTTTCACTCATTTTCTTGTTAAAATCAATCATCCAAATCATTATTCATCCATTACTCCTTCAATTTTCGTTCTCAAAACTTCATTTCATCAACTCTCCACATAAAACCCAAAATCAAAAACCTAACTACCCGTTTCTCTCTCTATATTTTCAAGCTTCCTTTAGCCCATTTTTGATCCAATCTACATCATATATTAGCTTCATTCATCTCTAGGATCGATTTTCTTGGCTCAAACAAATCCATTTCACTCAATTTTTGTAAACCCGAAATTGAATCTTTAAGCTTGTTTTTGTTCCAACAATGGTGGATGGTAATATATCATGAGCAAACAAGTTGCCAAGAGATGTAAGAACAATTATGGAGATAATACGGAGTTCATATCAACACCATCCATTATCTTAAATCATCTTTTGGATCAATATAATCGGTTTAAAATAATCAATTTCACTCATTATTTTACAAAACCAAATTTGTGTATTTTGGGTATTTTAAATTACCATGGTTCCTTATTATATTATGCACCTACATTTTCATATGCATAATTATTTTAATTATGGATTACGGATGATGGTTGTTTAAAATTTGGATAATTTATATTTGGATTATATTTTTTGAATTCTTAGAATGAATATGACTCTTTAGTAAATTGCACGCTCAATTTTTTTTTCTTGATTAATTATTGAGATATTCTTTTTGGTATAAGCATGGATTTATAGTGATTTTGACTATTGATGATTATATGTGTGTTGCTTGATGAATTGACGGAGTTGTTGGTTTGGTATAATTGTTTAAGCTTATATGGAAGCGTTTTAAACCATGTTGTGTATTTGAGGATTTGTTCATTTTAAGGGGAGATTCTGCCGAAATTTTTCCTCGCACAAAATTGGTAATATCTTCATTGAATTATTTTTAATGATTTGTTTCAATTGCATCTATCTATCTTTTCTTTTTTATGATGAAAGGGGAGATAAATATGATTTTTTTTGGATAAAATTATTTTGGTTAAAATTTTAAATTGACCATTTATTTAGGGGGAGCATATAATATGTTTTTGAATAATATGGATTTTGAATTTTTTGGTTGTCCAAAGGGGAAGACAAAGGAATATATCATTTCGATATTGTCAAAATAAGGAGAATAATATGCACTTTGAATATTCTTTTGATGATTTTGATGTATGATGCTAATTTGTGAGTAATATTACTAAATTTGTATTTGAGGTGATGCTTGTTGTTAGGGGGAGATTTTGTCGAAATTTCTATTTGGACAACATGGGTAACAAATTTCCTACTCTTATTTTTTTCCTTTATGTTTTCTTTTTTATGATGAAGGGGGAGAAGAATACATGTTTTCGAATTTATAAAAAAAAATTTTTTTTCTTTGCCAGTTAAGTTTTTTTTTTCTTTTTGATGATGAGGGGGAGAAAAATCCATGTATTTAAATATATTATTTTAGCTAATTGGCAAATTGTAAAAGAAGATTATATTTAGAGGGAGCAATTTGTGGAATCATTCTTTAAATACATGAAATATTTGTCATCAT
>MKYO02000316.1:0-19783 GCA_002013955.2 Citrus medica
ACAACTAAACTTTAGTAGCTTAAAATACATAAACTAGTTAATATAGGAAGGAATGTTCCTTCATCTTCTCTCACCAATGCCACTAGAACCTAATTTTAATGTCATCATCCCATATTTAATTACGCAACATTTTGTTTAGTGTCTTTTGGCTTCTTCAAACTCTATAAACATTAAGTATTTAAGATTTGCTATGTTTGTGTTTTTTTTTTAACCAACATTCTCTTTAGAAATATTCTTATGTTTTTATTTTTTGACTTATTTGAATTTTTAGTATTGTGTGTTTCATAGAGTACTATTTTCTTCATGAGTTGAACAATGATAAAAATAGTTTGATGATAAGGATTAAGCTTTGTATGATGTGTGAGTCTATTAATACAAAAAAGAATGAATAATTGATTAGTGTGAACATGATTTTTATTGATGAAAAAGTTGTATACAAAAATCATTCTCCCATTGTTTTCTCTAATTTTTTTCCCAATTGTTTTTCACTTAATGTAGCATTTTATTTCATCGGAAAATCTAATGCATGCAACAATCAGGAAAAATTTAGTGATAAAGTTTAGGCACACGTTGAGTGAGGGTTCTTTGTACAATGTCAAGAATTTGAAAGTTATTTCAACTACAGGTGAATACAAACCACTTTCAAATCAGTTTAAGATTATTTTCTTGGTTATAACTTCACTCAAGAGGTTAGACGAAGAAACTATTAAGATTCTGATCAATGGATTCCAATTCATATCTCCGAATTTGATTGATATACGTGTGAATGATAACACAATCCTCTCAGGTGTTTTTTTAATTATTAATGTTTGTTAATATTAAATGTATATTAGAAATTATCGATCCTTATGTTTTAACATGTTTATGTTATTTTTCCATAATATTACAGATGTTGTCTAGGGATGGCAAAAAAATCGGGGTCCGGCCCGGATCCACAAAGATCCGGATCCGGAAAAATCCCACTTTAAAAAATGCGGATTTGGAGTTTAAGAATTATAATCCATGCGGATCCGAATCCAGATTAATTTTAATTATAATATTAATTTAATCTAATTTGTATTGAAAGATATATAAGATATAGTTGAAAAAAAAAAGAACAAATCAACAAATCCAGTAACCTAAATCGAAAAGCGTAGACAACATCACAGCATCACTCACTCACCAAACCATTCATGCCTCACACCTCCACCACTCACAAGCGGTTGAAATCGAAAACCACTCTATATCCTCAACGCTTGAACACCGTCCGGCTTGCAGTCGCTGTCATTGAACGTCGAATGCCTCACCTGAGCTGAGCACGCGTTGTTGTCGTCGAAGGTAATAATAATAATTATTAATTTACAAATATAATAAAACAAATATTTTATTTTTTTATATTTTTATTATTTTTCTAATTAAAACTATAATTCTTTAAATAAGGGTAAAACTGTAATTTGAATCATTTACTCCCAATCGAAGATAATGTAAACACATAAATTGGATTATGATTTCAATTCCATACTCTCATTCTAGTGTAAGTAAACAACCTACCCACACTCTCACCCCACACTCCTAATCTCAGAATTCTCACTCCTCAGGATTCTCATTCCAATCTAAAATGTAAACGCTACCTTAGGACTTGTCTCCATTGTTCATTCTCACTTCCCGATTGTGCAAAGAAGAACTAAGGTAATTATTTCACTCTCGCTTTCTTTCACATGATTGGTCTCTATTCAATGCCCTAAGTTTGATTTATTTACTCGAAATGCCTTTAATTAATGAGATTTTTATTTATTGAGACTGTAAACTCACTCTAGGGTTTCAATTTCAGATAACAATTAGTATGGGTGATTTCACTATTTTGTCAAATTGATTTAATATCAGTCATAGACAGTCACAATTTTTGGTTTGAGAAATGTCGATTGCTAAGCTTAGCGCTTGATTTCGGCTTCCATCTAGAACTTAGAAACATATTCCTAAATCATTTAAGCTCTCATTTAAATTTTGCGTTTCCCGATTTCACTTTCTATTCTCATTTAATTTTATGCACGTTGATGATTATTTTACTGAGGTCTGATTTTTTTTCCTAAATTTTATGAATCGTAGCGATTTTGATTTACTTTCTTAAAATCATAGGCTCATTTCCTGTAACTGAAACTAAAACCAGAAAGCTTTAAAATTGATACATATAGACCTGTAACTAGCTTCCTCTGTTCTGTCCATGAATGGATATTGACACTAGTTATCAGTTTTGTTGATGATTAAGCTAGGTATAATTTTGGCTCTTTCAAAAGAGACATCTTTTAGTTGTCATATAAAAATTCAATTTTATTTTTTCTTATTTCTATGTGTTGATACGAATCATGTCAAATTATGAATTTCATTTTGAAAGTATATATCTCGTTGAGTTGAATTGAAGAAATTCATATGGATTTTATTTGAACTTTATTAATTTGATGATCTTTGTAACTTATCACGATTAGTAAGTGTTGCTTTTTAATTAAGTAGTGATTCATTTATCATTGGGATAAAAAAAGTAGATGAGAAGGAAGAGCATGTTCAAGAGGTTAAGGACAACATGCTAGATTAATTATAGATTATTTCAGAATTATGATTTGGCTTAAGCTACTGTGAAGATATATGTATATGGACTTAAATGAAGAAACTGGAAAAGTAGAGAGCTGTTGTGCAGATTGACTTCAGTTGATGGGGTCTATTTGATATCTTCCGCTGACGTGGCATGAATTCGTTATAATCTGTTATAACGAAGCCCAGCACACTGATATAAAACAGAGGCTGACGAATGGTGCCCGATACAGTGCTAATATCGTCTTCATTTGTTCATCATTTTGCATAGAATCTGTTTCATTGTGATCTGTGCATAATCTTCTGTAAATCACTTGTGATTGGGTTAGTTCTTGATCAATAATAATGAGTAAATTTTCCTTCTAAGTTTGCTGGTCTGTGTCTTTGTTTTGTTTCTGGTTTAGCTTCTTTGTTCTGGCTTTTCTTGATTCGATTGTGTTCTTGGTGTTTCTACTCACCAAGATTCGTGAGTCTTGCTGTGGTTTAGGCTTAAAATCTTAACAAGTGGTATCAGAGCCTGGTGAATTTCAGCCATGTCTCTTCCAAGGCATGAAATTGAAAAATTCACCATTGGTGGTGATTTCTCGCTTTGGAAGCTGAAAATGAAAGCTCTCCTTGTGCATCAAGGGCTTGAATCTGCCCTAGAAGAAGAAGATCCAGAGGCCTCTACAGGTTCTGGGATTGATGACAAAAGGAGACAAATACAGAATCGAGCTCATAGCACTCTGATTTTGAGTCTTAGTGACTCAATCTTGAGAGAGATCTCTGAAAAGAAGACATCCTTAGGAATTTGGAACAAGGTTGAAACCCTGTGTATGAAGAAATCCCTAGCTCACAGATTGTTCTTGAAGAAAAGGTTGTACACTTTCTCAATGAGAGAAGGGGTTACAATACAAGATCACATTGACACTTTTAACAAGATCATTCTTGATCTTGAAGGGGTGGAAAATGTAAAAATCTGTGATGAAGACAAGGCATTCTTCCTGCTGAGCTCTCTACCAAAGTCTTATGAAGGCTTTGTAGATACAATGCTCTATGGGAGGACCACTTTGACTCTTGAAGATGTTAAAGCATCCCTCAGCTCAAAGGAGATTCAGAAGAATTGTGAGCTTGAAACAAGTAATGGTGAGGGGCTGATTGCAAGAACAGAAAAGAAGAAAGATCAGAAGAACAAAAATAAAGGAAAAGGGCATGGAAAGAACCAAGAAACTGCAGACAAGAAGAAAAAGAAAAGAAAGTGCTTCTACTGCAGAAAGGAGGGGCATTACATAAGGGATTGCTTTGAGAAGAAGAAGAAAGAAAGTCAAGAAAAGTCAGGGGATGCAGCAGTAGCCTCTGATGATGGTTCTGATGGATATCAAAGTGCTGATTTACTTGTGGCCTCAAACAGCAATACAAAAGGTCAGTGGGTCATAGACTCTGGGTGCTCTTTTCATTTATGTCCTGAAAAAACCCTATTTTACAAATATGAAGCTGTTGATGGTGGTAGAGTCTTAATGGGAAACAATAATGTGTGTAATATTGTTGGTATTGGTTCTGTAAAGATCAAGATGTTTGATGGAACTAAAAGATCTCTACATGAGGTGAGGCATGCTCCTAGGCTAAAGAGAAATTTAATCTCTTTAGGCATGCTAGACAGCTTAGGGTATTTCTTTAAATCAAGAACTGGTGGTTTAGAGATAAGAAATGAGACTGAGATAGTAATGAAGGGGGTTAAAGAGAATGGCCTATATGTATTGCAAGGCTCATCAGTGCCCGTTCAAGAGGGAGTTTCTGCTGTTTCTGAGGAAGATAGAACCAAGTTATGGCACCTTAGGCTTGGTCATATGAGTATCAAGGGGCTGCAAGAGCTTAGTAAACAAGGGCTACTTGGTGGGGATAGAATCCAGCAGCTGGAGTTTTGTGAAAATTGTATTTTTGGCAAATCACACAGGTCCAAGTTTAACAAAGGGGAGCATATGTCTAAACAAGTTTTGGACTATGCACATACTGACCTTTGGGGGCCTGCTCAAGTCCCTTCCTTGAGTGGTGGCAGATATTTCATATCACTCATTGATGATTACTCAAGGAAGGTATAGATCTACATACTCAAGACCAAAGATCAAGCTTTGGAAAAATTCAAGGTCTGGAAATCATTGGTAGAAAATCAGTCTGGCTTCAAGCTGAAATGCTTGAAGACTGATAATGGCTTGGAATTTTGTAGCAAGGAATTTGACGAATATTGCCAAAAACATGGCATAAAGAGGCACAAAACAGTAAGGTTCACCCCCCAGCAGAATGGCTTGGCTGAGAGGATGAACATGACCTTGGTGGATAAAACCAGATGTATGCTGATAAATTCAAAGCTTCCAAGGAGCTTTTGGGCAGAAGCTGTCAATACAGCAAGTTATTTAGTTAACAGAAGCCCATCTTCTGCAATTGGCTTCAAACACCAGAAGAATTATGGAATGGAAAACCAGCAAACTACCAAAATCTCAGAGTTTTTGGGTGCCCTGCTTACCTCCACATCAATCAAGGCAAGCTGGAAGCAAGGGCCTTGAAAGGAGTCTTTGTTGGATATCCTGATGGGGTTAAGGGGTACAAAATCTGGTGTAAGGATCAAGGGAAGTGCATAGTCAGCAGGGATGTTGTGTTTCATGAATCTGTATTGCTGAAAGAAAGTGCAGAACATGATACTTGACTGCAAGACAATCCAGCAGCTAACAAACAATCTGGATCTGAAACTTCCAAGGTTAAGGTGGAGCTATTGACTGATAAAGGTAGTGAAAAAGAAGCAGCTTCTGATGATGAGAGGGCCACAGCTGAAAGTGAGGAACATGAGGTATCAGAATTGCCACAAGCTGACTTACAGAGCTATCAGTTAGCTAGAGATAGAGTTAGAAGGGAAGTCATAGCACCAGTGATGTATGGCTATGCTGACTTAATTGCCTATGCACTATTGTGTGCTGATGAAGTGACAATTGAAGAGCCTGCTAACTTCTCTGAAGCCATGGAAAGTGTGCACTGTGACAAGTGGCTTGAGGCAATGCAAGATGAAATGGAGTCACTTCAAAGAAATCAGACCTGGACACTTATACCAAATCTAGGAAACAAGAGGTTGATCAGCTGTAAGTGGATTTTCAAGAGGAAGGAAGGAATTTCAGATGTTGAACCTCCCAAATATAAAGCAAGGCTAGTGGCTAGGGGGTTTACACAGAGGGAAGGTGTAGATTTCAATGAAATTTTTTCTCCTGTAGTGAAGCACAGTTCAATAAGAATCTTATTAGCCATGGTAGCTTTACTTGACTTGGAGCTGGAGCAGATGGATGTAAAAACAGCCTTCCTTCATGGTAATCTTGAAGAACAAATATTGATGGCACAGCCTGAAGGATTTGAGTGTAAGGGTAAGGAGGATTATGTTTGTTTGTTGCATAAGTCCTTGTATGGACTCAAGCAATCCCCTCGACAGTGGTACAGAAGGTTTGATGATTTTATGGTCTCAAAGGGCTATCACAGAAGCAGATATGACAGCTGTGTTTACTTTGGTGGATCAGATCAAGGTGGAGTTGCTTATTTGCTTCTGTATGTTGACGATATGTTAATTGCAAGCAAATACAAGTCAGAGATAGAGAGGTTAAAGAATCTGTTAAAGGCTGAGTTTGAAATGAAGGATCTTGGCAATGCTAAAAGAATCCTTGGGATGGACATTATCAGAGATAGATCTGCTGGCACTTTATTCTTAAGTCAAGAGAAATATATCAAGAAAGTTCTGGAGAGGTTTGAGATGCAAGACTGTAAACCTGTTCAGACTCCACTTGGTCCACAATTCAAGTTGTCAGCAGCTCCAACATCAGAAGATGAGCCTCAGATGAATGAATTCCCATATGCACAGGCTGTGGGGAGCCTGATGTATGCAATGGTATGCACCAGGTCAGACATAGCTTATGCAGTAAGTGTTGTCAGCAGATATCTCAGTTGTCCAGGCAAGGTTCACTGGAATGCTGTCAAATGGATAATGAGGTATCTAAAGGGTTCTTCTACTTGTGGTTTACTGTATGGGAAGACTAAGAGTGACAAAATTGAAGTCATGGGGTTTGTAGACTCTGACTTTGCTGGAGATCTTGACAGAAGAAAGTCTACATCAGGATATATGTTTGTGTTAAATAGTTGCCTGATCAGCTGGAAGTCATCTCTTCAGTCTGTTGTTGCTTTATCCTCAACTGAAGCTGAGTTCATTGCAACTACAGAGGCAGTAAAAGAGGCCATGTGGCTAAGGGGCTTGCTTAATGAGCTGTGGTTAAATCAGAAAACTGTTCAGGTTTTTTGTGATGACCAAAGTTCCATACACTTGGTAAAGAATCAAATGTATCATGAAAGAACCAAGCACATTGATGTGAAGCTCCAGTTTATCAGAGATGAAGTTGGAAAGGGTACAGTGGTTGTGTCCAAGATCCATACTAGTGTGAATCCAGCTGATGCTCTAACAAAATCACTTCCCACTGCAAAATTTGAGTTCTATGTGAATCTAATGGGCATCATGCCCAAATCTAACTAAATTCAAGAAGATGAATTATAGTTGAATGAAGGTTTTTAGGTACTGTATTATTGAAAGGATCAACTGAATCAACTACAAGGTGGAGATTGTGAAGATATGTGTATATGGACTTAAATGAAGAAACTGGAAAAGTAGAGAGCTGTTGTGCAGATTGACTTCAGTTGATGGGGTCTATTTGATATCTTCCGCTGACGTGGCATGAATTCGTTATAATCTGTTATAACGAAGCCCAGCACACTGATATAAAACAGAGGCTGACGAATGGTGCCCGATACAGTGCTAATATCGTCTTCATTTGTTCATCATTTTGCATAGAATCTGTTTCATTGTGATCTGTGCATAATCTTCTGTAAATCACTTGTGATTGGGTTAGTTCTTGATCAATAATAATGAGTAAATTTTCCTTCTAAGTTTGCTGGTCTGTGTCTTTGTTTTGTTTCTGGTTTAGCTTCTTTGTTCTGGCTTTTCTTGATTCGATTGTGTTCTTGGTGTTTCTACTCACCAAGATTCGTGAGTCTTGCTGTGGTTTAGGCTTAAAATCTTAACAAGTGGTATCAGAGCCTGGTGAATTTCAGCCATGTCTCTTCCAAGGCATGAAATTGAAAAATTCACCATTGGTGGTGATTTCTCGCTTTGGAAGCTGAAAATGAAAGCTCTCCTTGTGCATCAAGGGCTTGAATCTGCCCTAGAAGAAGAAGATCCAGAGGCCTCTACAGGTTCTGGGATTGATGACAAAAGGAGACAAATACAGAATCGAGCTCATAGCACTCTGATTTTGAGTCTTAGTGACTCAATCTTGAGAGAGATCTCTGAAAAGAAGACATCCTTAGGAATTTGGAACAAGGTTGAAACCCTGTGTATGAAGAAATCCCTAGCTCACAGATTGTTCTTGAAGAAAAGGTTGTACACTTTCTCAATGAGAGAAGGGGTTACAATACAAGATCACATTGACACTTTTAACAAGATCATTCTTGATCTTGAAGGGGTGGAAAATGTAAAAATCTGTGATGAAGACAAGGCATTCTTCCTGCTGAGCTCTCTACCAAAGTCTTATGAAGGCTTTGTAGATACAATGCTCTATGGGAGGACCACTTTGACTCTTGAAGATGTTAAAGCATCCCTCAGCTCAAAGGAGATTCAGAAGAATTGTGAGCTTGAAACAAGTAATGGTGAGGGGCTGATTGCAAGAACAGAAAAGAAGAAAGATCAGAAGAACAAAAATAAAGGAAAAGGGCATGGAAAGAACCAAGAAACTGCAGACAAGAAGAAAAAGAAAAGAAAGTGCTTCTACTGCAGAAAGGAGGGGCATTACATAAGGGATTGCTTTGAGAAGAAGAAGAAAGAAAGTCAAGAAAAGTCAGGGGATGCAGCAGTAGCCTCTGATGATGGTTCTGATGGATATCAAAGTGCTGATTTACTTGTGGCCTCAAACAGCAATACAAAAGGTCAGTGGGTCATAGACTCTGGGTGCTCTTTTCATTTATGTCCTGAAAAAACCCTATTTTACAAATATGAAGCTGTTGATGGTGGTAGAGTCTTAATGGGAAACAATAATGTGTGTAATATTGTTGGTATTGGTTCTGTAAAGATCAAGATGTTTGATGGAACTATAAGATCTCTACATGAGGTGAGGCATGCTCCTAGGCTAAAGAGAAATTTAATCTCTTTAGGCATGCTAGACAGCTTAGGGTATTTCTTTAAATCAAGAACTGGTGGTTTAGAGATAAGAAATGAGACTGAGATAGTAATGAAGGGGGTTAAAGAGAATGGCCTATATGTATTGCAAGGCTCATCAGTGCCCGTTCAAGAGGGAGTTTCTGCTGTTTCTGAGGAAGATAGAACCAAGTTATGGCACCTTAGGCTTGGTCATATGAGTATCAAGGGGCTGCAAGAGCTTAGTAAACAAGGGCTACTTGGTGGGGATAGAATCCAGCAGCTGGAGTTTTGTGAAAATTGTATTTTTGGCAAATCACACAGGTCCAAGTTTAACAAAGGGGAGCATATGTCTAAACAAGTTTTGGACTATGCACATACTGACCTTTGGGGGCCTGCTCAAGTCCCTTCCTTGAGTGGTGGCAGATATTTCATATCACTCATTGATGATTACTCAAGGAAGGTATGGATCTACATACTCAAGACCAAAGATCAAGCTTTGGAAAAATTCAAGGTCTGGAAATCATTGGTAGAAAATCAGTCTGGCTTCAAGCTGAAATGCTTGAAGACTGATAATGGCTTGGAATTTTGTAGCAAAGAATTTGACGAATATTGCCAAAAACATGGCATAAAGAGGCACAAAACAGTAAGGTTCACCCCCCAGCAGAATGGCTTGGCTGAGAGGATGAACATGACCTTGGTGGATAAAACCAGATGTATGCTGATAAATTCAAAGCTTCCAAGGAGCTTTTGGGCAGAAGCTGTCAATACAGCAAGTTATTTAGTTAACAGAAGCCCATCTTCTGCAATTGGCTTCAAACACCAGAAGAATTATGGAATGGAAAACCAGCAAACTACCAAAATCTCAGAGTTTTTGGGTGCCCTGCTTACCTCCACATCAATCAAGGCAAGCTGGAAGCAAGGGCCTTGAAAGGAGTCTTTGTTGGATATCCTGATGGGGTTAAGGGGTACAAAATCTGGTGTAAGGATCAAGGGAAGTGCATAGTCAGCAGGGATGTTGTGTTTCATGAATCTGTATTGCTGAAAGAAAGTGCAGAACATGATACTTGACTGCAAGACAATCCAGCAGCTAACAAACAATCTGGATCTGAAACTTCCAAGGTTAAGGTGGAGCTATTGACTGATAAAGGTAGTGAAAAAGAAGCAGCTTCTGATGATGAGAGGGCCACAGCTGAAAGTGAGGAACATGAGGTATCAGAATTGCCACAAGCTGACTTACAGAGCTATCAGTTAGCTAGAGATAGAGTTAGAAGGGAAGTCATAGCACCAGTGATGTATGGCTATGCTGACTTAATTGCCTATGCACTATTGTGTGCTGATGAAGTGACAATTGAAGAGCCTGCTAACTTCTCTGAAGCCATGGAAAGTGTGCACTGTGACAAGTGGCTTGAGGCAATGCAAGATGAAATGGAGTCACTTCAAAGAAATCAGACCTGGACACTTATACCAAATCTAGGAAACAAGAGGTTGATCAGCTGTAAGTGGATTTTCAAGAGGAAGGAAGGAATTCCAGATGTTGAACCTCCCAAATATAAAGCAAGGCTAGTGGCTAGGGGGTTTACACAGAGGGAAGGTGTAGATTTCAATGAAATTTTTTCTCCTGTAGTGAAGCACAGTTCAATAAGAATCTTATTAGCCATGGTAGCTTTACTTGACTTGGAGCTGGAGCAGATGGATGTAAAAACAGCCTTCCTTCATGGTAATCTTGAAGAACAAATATTGATGGCACAGCCTGAAGGATTTGAGTGTAAGGGTAAGGAGGATTATGTTTGTTTGTTGCATAAGTCCTTGTATGGACTCAAGCAATCCCCTCGACAGTGGTACAGAAGGTTTGATGATTTTATGGTCTCAAAGGGCTATCACAGAAGCAGATATGACAGCTGTGTTTACTTTGGTGGATTAGATCAAGGTGGAGTTGCTTATTTGCTTCTGTATGTTGACGATATGTTAATTGCAAGCAAATACAAGTCAGAGATAGAGAGGTTAAAGAATCTGTTAAAGGCTGAGTTTGAAATGAAGGATCTTGGCAATGCTAAAAGAATCCTTGGGATGGACATTATCAGAGATAGATCTGCTGGCACTTTATTCTTAAGTCAAGAGAAATATATCAAGAAAGTTCTGGAGAGGTTTGAGATGCAAGACTGTAAACCTGTTCAGACTCCACTTGGTCCACAATTCAAGTTGTCAGCAGCTCCAACATCAGAAGATGAGCCTCAGATGAATGAATTCCCATATGCACAGGCTGTGGGGAGCCTGATGTATGCAATGGTATGCACCAGGTCAGACATAGCTTATGCAGTAAGTGTTGTCAGCAGATATCTCAATTGTCCAGGCAAGGTTCACTGGAATGCTGTCAAATGGATAATGAGGTATCTAAAGGGTTCTTCTACTTGTGGTTTACTGTATGGGAAGACTAAGAGTGACAAAATTGAAGTCATGGGGTTTGTAGACTCTGACTTTGCTGGAGATCTTGACAGAAGAAAGTCTACATCAGGATATATGTTTGTGTTAAATAGTTGCCTGATTAGCTGGAAGTCATCTCTTCAGTCTGTTGTTGCTTTATCCTCAACTGAAGCTGAGTTCATTGCAACTACAGAGGCAGTAAAAGAGGCCATGTGGCTAAGGGGCTTGCTTAATGAGCTGTGGTTAAATCAGAAAACTGTTCAGGTTTTTTGTGATGACCAAAGTTCCATACACTTGGTAAAGAATCAAATGTATCATGAAAGAACCAAGCACATTGATGTGAAGCTCCAGTTTATCAGAGATGAAGTTGGAAAGGGTACAGTGGTTGTGTCCAAGATCCATACTAGTGTGAATCCAGCTGATGCTCTAACAAAATCACTTCCCACTGCAAAATTTGAGTTCTATGTGAATCTAATGGGCATCATGCCCAAATCTAACTAAATTCAAGAAGATGAATTATAGTTGAATGAAGGTTTTTAGGTACTGTATTATTGAAAGGATCAACTGAATCAACTACAAGGTGGAGATTGTGAAGATATGTGTATATGGACTTAAATGAAGAAACTGGAAAAGTAGAGAGCTGTTGTGCAGATTGACTTCAGTTGATGGGGTCTATTTGATATCTTCCGCTGACGTGGCATGAATTCGTTATAATCTGTTATAACGAAGCCCAGCACACTGATATAAAACAGAGGCTGACGAATGGTGCCCGATACAGTGCTAATATCGTCTTCATTTGTTCATCATTTTGCATAGAATCTGTTTCATTGTGATCTGTGCATAATCTTCTGTAAATCACTTGTGATTGGGTTAGTTCTTGATCAATAATAATGAGTAAATTTTCCTTCTAAGTTTGCTGGTCTGTGTCTTTGTTTTGTTTCTGGTTTAGCTTCTTTGTTCTGGCTTTTCTTGATTCGATTGTGTTCTTGGTGTTTCTACTCACCAAGATTCGTGAGTCTTGCTGTGGTTTAGGCTTAAAATCTTAACAAGTGGTATCAGAGCCTGGTGAATTTCAGCCATGTCTCTTCCAAGGCATGAAATTGAAAAATTCACCATTGGTGGTGATTTCTCGCTTTGGAGCTACTCATGTCACCATTGTTATTTCGAACTTTGAATGGGTTTCCATCTCTCTTTCTCTCAGTTTTTGTGTGATTGTAGGAATGAATTTGTGGCATTATCATTTACAAATAAATATTTAGATCATGTGAAGAGAGAATGGACTTACAAGATCTCACTCATGCTTCTCTCTCTTACCTTGCTCACATGAACTTACTTAAACTATTAACCTCTTCTGTAACTTGTGTTTTTATCAACCAAAATCACATTTATGTATTTTGTTGAGATTTTAGAATCACCTGAATTTTATGATCAATTAACCAGTACAATTATATGTAAAGCAAGAGAGCTGGGGAAGGTAATAGCGGTAAGACTATACGGTGTAATATATTAATTGAAAAATGATGCTAATTTTTTATTTAACACTATAATACCATATGATTTTATAGTTATTTTGTGGCTCTTGTATCAGATTCTTCAGTTATAATATAAGCACTTATTTTTGTTGTTTAGTTAATGGTTTCAACAGTCAATTTCACTGTTGAAGTTTCATCATACTGTATATGTTGTTTTGCCACATGTGAAATTTGCATACTTAATTTAATACTTCATTTATGGATTGTTCAAATCATTTCAGTAGCTAGTTAGTTTATTGACTTGGACTAAATTTTATTTAATTAATTTTTTTCTTCTTCAGCAGAAATCAAAAGACAAGTCTTGCTTCTGCTCTTCTCTATTTCTAGTCATGATTCAATCTCTTAAGCTATTTCTAACTCCATGATTCTCGGGACAAAAAGCGAAAGGTATTTCTATTTTTTTCTGTTTTTTATTTTTAGAAAATTATATTATTAGCTCTTTTCTTAAGATTAATCTGAAATGGAATGATGTTAGGGTGCTCATGCAGATTGGTAATGCTGAATGTGGCTACTCTATCATGAGATTCACGAAGGAGATTATTGTAAATTAAAGTATACTTTATGAAAAGGTTAGATCATTAACTTAGCTTAAACTAATTGCTGATTCTACTAGCAAATGTGGTTAAAATGATGTCCATGAACTGAATGAGTGATAAATAAATATAGTTTTTTGTTTTTTGAAGTCAGCTTAATGTAAAAGATACTTATATTGAAGATGAGACCAATGAAAATTGCTCTGAGCAGACCACTTATATTAGTGACTTGATTTGAAAGAAAAAAAAGTTCAAAAGAGAAGTAATGCAGGTAAAGAGCTGATGATTTAATTGAATTACATTAGTTTATTGTGACTTTAACTATGACTTTCCAAGAATGATTTTGTTTAATCATTAGCCTAGCATGCTAGTAAAGCAACATTCAATTTGATTATCATTCCCTATATAGAAAGTAAATTGAAGCACCCTTGTGATTTGGTTTGTGGCTGATTTAAATTGCAGGATATACTATAAAACTGGGGTAAATTTGCATGGCATATGGCTAAGCACCTTTTCAATATTATAATTTATATCATGTGAAGTTTACAAAAGAGATTCTATTATTGTAATTTTATCTGTAAAAAGGTGTAAAATTTGATATTTTTAACACGTCATGTGTAATTGATATTTTTTTTAGTTATAAATATATGAGGATTATAAACTATCATACCCATATGATAATTTTATATTGTTACTAATATTTTGATGGTTAAAAGGTGTAAGAAAGATTTGATAATTTTTAAATGACAAATATAATTGATAATTTTGATAAATATCGAACAAGAATATTTGACACAGGCATACTTGACATTTTTTAACTGTCAAATACACCCTTATTTTGACAGTTTTTAATCATCAATTATTCTATTTTTATAGTGAATGTTTGTGAAAAAAAAAGTAAGACATTCATTAATGGAAAGCTACGCCACCATCCATCTCTAGTTTTACTTAAGGATACACTAATAATCTAAAGGCCAAAAAAATTGTGCCAAGTTAAAGGGCCATATGTCTGTCCCATTTACTAAGTAGAACAAAAATATTAACAGTAACATTCTAAACGTACACAAAATAAGAAAATAACTGTATGTAATTTTTCTAAAAGCTTCAATGGGCGATAGAGCTCATACCTACCCGCCTCTCTTCAAATTCAAACTTTTAATAACTGTATCGAAATTTTTTTCAATATGTATAATATCGTTGTATTATTTTGAAAGACTTTGATATGGTGGGCACGTCTCTTTTTTTATTAAAAACAATAGCCCGCGTGTCAAGCTATCATGAAGAGAGCTGTGAAATAATGTTTGATCGTTGTATTTTGTTGAAACAACCTTTCGTGGGGTAAGTGGAAATAGATCTCCTAAAGGAGGAATTCTTTTTTGTCGAAACCAAATTTAAAATCAAATCATTGAGGAAAAATGCTATTTTTTCTCAGAAGATGTTACTTATTTGATTAAAATCGTCTATTGAGTTTTTAAAAATATTGTGACATGTACACTAGTCTATAACATTTACAAGCTAATATTATTTAATAATTCCCATCATTAGGAATTGTCCATTTCCAATAAAAAGATTAGTCAATCATATAATATACAGGAATTCTAAAATACGTCGGATGTAATATAACTAAGTAAAGTATGTATGACATTTGTGATTTGCATAGTAATTTTTCAAAATAAATGCACACATGTCATCACATCATTGCTTATTATATAACTGACATAATATCTCTAATATATTTAATAATATATTATAAATACTCAATGGATGAGTTTGAAAATAAATGAGTCATTTTCCTACAATATTATTCCCTACGGGTTGGGTTGGATTTTTCAATTTTGTATCACTTAATTATTTAGCAACGAACTGAATTCCTCCTAAACAAGTCAATGAGTCACATGTCATGTTTCATTTTCATCTTTATTTTTTTGTAATAATTTTTGCGCGAAATCAACTTTGTAACAGTACTGCACCAATTAATATCCCATCAGCTGTCCTGGACTCTCTCCATGGTCGTGTATAAATATAACCATGAAGGATTAGAGTCCCATGTAACATAAGCCTCATATATAGAATCCCTGAAATTATATTCTAAGTCATGGCTCTTAATCTGCTATCTTCACTACCTGCGGCATGCAGTTTCACCAGATTATCATTACCATTATCAAGCAAAGTTAATGGCTTTGTTCCTCCTATTACTCGAGTCCAATATCCCATGGCTGCATCCACTACTTCTATTAAGCCTGTCGATCAAACCATTATTAGGCGATCTGCCGATTACGGGCCAACCATTTGGAGTTTTGATTATATTCAATCACTTAACAGTAAATATAAAGTACATAATTAATTAACTAGTTTAATTTGTCTGTAGTTAGTTTATATAAATATGTGACTAATTAAGTAACATATTATTTGATTTGATTTACCATGCAGGGAGAATCGTATGCCAGACAATTGGAAAAGCTGAAGGAACAAGTAAGCGCGATGCTACAGCAGGATAATAAAGTGGTGGATTTGGATCCTTTACATCAACTTGAGCTCATCGATAATCTGCACAGACTTGGAGTATCTTATCACTTTGAGGATGAAATAAAAAGAACTTTGGATAGGATACACAACAAGAATACTAATAAAAGTTTATATGCCAGAGCACTCAAATTTAGAATCCTAAGGCAATATGGTTACAAAACCCCTGTAAAAGGTACGCATTCACGCAATTTCGTGCAATGATACTTAGACAAAAAAATAATGCCGGTTTACTTAATTGAAAAACAAAAGTAAATAGCTGGCATCGATTTATCACTGTTTCCGAATGTGCTTACGTCTCCTTAGCATTTTTCTAAAAATTTACATTCTTTATTCATCGATCTTGAAAGACATTCATTTTAGTTCTTTGAGCTCGATTATTCACTAATTTATACGAATGATTGAAATGCATGCATGCATGCATGCACATGTATGTACATGTACTTGTAGAAAGTTTTTCACGTTTCATGGATGAGAAGGGGACCTTTAAGTTATCAAGCCACAGTGACGAATGCAAAGGAATGTTAGCTCTGTATGAAGCTGCATACCTCCTGGTAGAAGAAGAAAGCAGTATCTTTCGTGACGCTATAAGGTTCACCACCGCATATCTCAAAGAATGGGTGGCCAAGCATGATATTGACAAAAATGATAATGAATATCTTTGTACATTAGTGAAACATGCTTTGGAACTTCCACTACATTGGAGGATGCGAAGATTAGAGGCAAGGTGGTTCATCGATGTATACGAAAGTGGACCGGACATGAACCCTATCTTGCTCGAGCTTGCTAAAGTTGACTATAATATTGTGCAAGCAGTACACCAAGAGGATCTCAAATATGTGTCAAGGTAAGAATTAAGATATATAATCTCATTGGATTCCTTCTCATAAAGTACGGACTCGCCTTCTATAATATTATAAAAAGCATTTATATCGTTGAAAAGTTCATTTACAGTCTCTTGACAGTGTTGTAAAAAAGCAGACAACCACACTTAACAAAGATTAAGTCTAACTGAGCATGCATATATGTACGCTAATATATTTTATTCTAATTATAATTTGTGGTCATGTGGTGGAAGAAAACAAGACTTGGGGAGAAGTTGAATTTTGCAAGAGACAGAGTAGTGGAGAATTTCTTCTGGACCGTAGGGGATATATTCGAACCTCAATTTGGATATTGTAGAAGGATGTCTGCAATGGTTAATTGTCTTTTAACATCAATCGATGATGTTTATGATGTCTATGGGACCTTGGACGAACTTTAGCTATTCACTGATGCAGTTGAGAGATTTACTTTTATTATTTTTTTATACCTTATGAATTTATGGAACATGAGATGGTGTTGCTTTCCATTATAAGTTGAACACGTCGCCATGAATTTATATATTATAAACATGATCACAAACAATAATTAATATTTTCTATACTGATTGCAATAATGAATATTTTAGATGGGACGCTACTGCAACAGAGCAACTTCCGTACTATATGAAGCTATGCTTTCATGCTCTCTATAATTCCGTAAATCAAATGGGTTTTATTGCTCTTAGAGATCAAGAAGTTGGCATGATCACTCCTTATCTTAAGAAAGCGGTAACAAAAAATTAAACATTTTATTTTTATTAACTTAGTTTATACTTTTTTATTTGATATTATCTTATATTATATTTAATTAATTCGTTATATAAATATATAAAATCAGTGGGCAGATCAATGCAAATCATATTTAGTGGAGGCAAAGTGGTACAACAGCGGCTACATACCAACTCTTCAAGAATATATGGAAAACGCTTGGATTTCAGTAACAGCACCTGTAATGCTACTCCATGCGTATGCTTTTACAGCAAATCCAATAACAAAGGAGGCCTTGGAATTCTTGCAGGATTCTCCCGATATAATTCGTATGCTTGGATTTCAGTAACAGAACCTAAAATGCTACTCCATGCGTATGCTTTTACAGCAAATCCAATAACAAATGAGGCCTTGGAATTCTTGCAGGATTCTCCCGATATAATTCGTATTTCATCAATGATTGTACGACTTGAAGACGATTTGGGAACATCATCGGTACAATTAATTAATTTTTAATATTAATTGTGTTATGGAAAATACCTCATCTCCGCTGAGAACACAATTATTTTCTTATTATTAGTCCGGGAACTAATCTTAGCAATATAGGAAATTCTCCATAACAAATCGTAATACTCACGATCTGATTATTAGATAATTGATTAATTGTTAACGTTGTTTATAATAGTTGCTAATTTAATTAATTATTAGGATGAGCTGAAGAGGGGAGATGTTCCCAAATCAATTCAATGTTACATGCATGAAACTGGAGTTTCAGAGGATGAGGCTCGTGAACATATACGAGATTTGATTGCTGAGACATGGATGAAGATGAACAGTGCTCGATTCGGAAACCCACCTTACTTGCCCGATGTTTTTATTGGGATTGCAATGAATTTGGTGAGGATGTCTCAATGCATGTACCTATATGGAGATGGACACGGTGTACAAGAAAATACCAAGGATCGTGTGTTGTCTTTATTTATTGATCCCATTCCTTAATTATGTAAATTTCTCATAATAAGGATTTACAGTCATGTACTAGATCTCCCAAATAAACATGCAGTTGCGTACTATAAGACTCATGACTGTGGTCACCAAATCGTTCCTCCTCATAATAATTAAATAAATAAATATTATTTGAGTCTCTTATCTCGTTGTCGTTTTTGTCAGTAATATTTTGTTATTATAATAATTAATCTTTAATTAAATTAACATAATATATGTATGATACAATACCCATGTGAATTATCATACTGTTAAATTCATGTTATTTATGTATACAGTATTGAAAATTATTAGATTTCATTTAAAGATGTTAGATTATAATTTAATAAAATTGAATACTTAAACTATTAGATATAAGAAAGAACATATATATATTTATTGGGAAAATTTACTCATTTTATATTATAAAGGTCAAATAGTCATATAAAACTTATGTTAAAATAACTTGAATGGTTAAAGATGGTCAAAGAAACCCGAGTAAGCGAAAAGATATTAGAAAGATTTTATTTATTAATCGTCAAATTTTTATTGTTAATTTATATTTATAAAAAAAAAGAAAATTATTCATTGACCACTTATTATTTCAAGTTTTTTAAAAAATATACATCTTATTTTTTTGGGTTGATTTCCACTAGAAGTTACATTTTCTTGCACTTTTCCATTTTTGTTTGCATTCTGCCATAACCTTGTTGATGACACAGGGGTAAATTTATCATTTCAGCTGCATAACAAAAATCAACATCATTTAAACGCGGTAGAAAGAGGAAAAAAAAGATAAAAATATTCCAGATTATTTTGTTTAACTTATTATCTAATGTCTAAATTGCAAAGAAAAATTGAAGTAATTTAATTTTTTATTCAATTAAGATGAAATAGTAATTTTGCATTAAGGGGGGTAAAATAGTCATTTTATTAATATTCTTGTAACTTCTCTCACGGAATTTAGACGGCAGTGAAAAATAATATATTTTGTAATTTCAAGTGGAAATTAGTTAGAAAAAGAAAGATATGCGTATTTTTAAAAAAGTCCAAAAAAAATAAGTGGTCGGTGAATAATTACCTAAAAAAATATCGTGCATATATATAAAAGTGCGGTAATTTTACACAAATAGTGAGGTAAAATTATCCCCACCCAACTCATGGTCATAAAATATGAGTAATATTTGTAATTATAATATCAAGTATGTAAAGATGATGTCCACGTTCGAATCATCTAATCAAGCAGTAATTTGTTGGGCCATCATTGTTAATTGACGATCGCTATCCTCTCTTGATTTCTTTCACAAATGCTTTTGATCACTTCTTATCTAGCGATAAGCAAATAATATGGTAAGTTGAAAGAATCATTTTTCCTCTAATTGTTGCGGTCCAATTAATGATCGATTCACGAAGAGTTTTGCTATTTGTTAATGAAATATTCACTAATGACATAGGAGATTGCCC
>MKYO02000316.1:22846-40931 GCA_002013955.2 Citrus medica
ACGTGGCATTAATTCATTGGTTGAATGAAAATATAAAATAATAAAAACAAATCATGTGGGACAAGTGATATTTAATTCAACCAATCTTATCATGCCACATCAGGTTGTACAAAATAAGTTTGTACAAAATAAGTTTGTATAAGAGTTTGTGGCTATATCATTACTCATAAATTAAATATGATTTATATTTAGTGCATTATTATTTTTATTATGACCATATTTGACTAAATATATGAATAATTATATTCCTTAAAAATTATTTAGCCAATACAATAAAATAAATTGCCAGGTTGTATTACTTGACTTACAATTTGAATATTATATGTACATGCTTTGGGGCTGGCTGACCTTTAAATTTACAAAACTAACCTTTAAGTTTGAAGAGTTTAAATGCATGTTAAATATCATTAATGTGCTATGAATAAAATTTATTATCATTATAATTCCACAATTGTTAAGAAACTTTTAAAATAAAATAAAATTAAAAGATTGGTGGATATGGATATGGATTTAGATATTAAGATAGATTCAGACCTGCTCCAGATCCATCTTAGATCCGCACATTAATATCTAAATCCGATCCAAATTCATTTTAAACCGACCCAAATCCGATCCAATCCATTGACCGATAAACATAAAGAGACCAAAGAAGTTTAAAAGAGGAACTCTTAAAAAAAACAATAATAATTATAATTGTTAGTCAAATACATGATTGGACTTGGATAAAATATTTTCACGCAGTGATTTCATCATCATTAATAAAAAGAAATTATTATTGATGATAATATTGAATTTGATATATACCATAAAAATTACATTCGTATAACTTAAAAATATTTTATTTAGTAGTTTATAGTATTCGATTGAAATTAATCAGAACATTTATTTTTAAACTAAGAACTCACTTTTTTAATTTACCAAACTGAATGACCGACCAATGTACATAAAAATAAGGAAAATTATCTACCGTCCATCCGTTTTTTAAAAATACACAATTCTTTTTTTTTTCTGGTAGCGCTCCACTTGAAATTAATATTTTTTTTCATTGGTACACTCTCGTTATAACACCGTTAGAACTTTACTGACATCATAAAGATAAAATTATCATTTCACAACGATATAGTTGTGGACAAGTGCAAAACAATATAACTTCAAGTGGAGTTTAGCAAAAAATAAATAAAAATTTTGTATTTTTGAAACAATACGAAAAATAGGTGGTCGGTGGATAATTTATCTTTTACATTTGAGGGTAAAAAAGTCATTTATACAATATTTCTTTAGTTTTCTTAACGGTCTCCAGATGAAAATGGACAAGTGAAAAGAAATATAACTTTAGGTGAATTCCAGCAAAAAAAAAAAATGTATTTTTAAAAAAATTAAAAAAAAATGATAGACAGTAGATAATTTCCGTATTTGTAAAATGAAATCAATGAATTGGATAATGATTTTAAATGAATCATAACTGGGCTTGAGGACTAGGTTCTTAGAGCCTGGTTCCTCGAGTCCAATGTACAAAAACGGGCCGGGCTAATAATACAACAAGCCGGCCGTTTTACACCAACCCATTTATTTTGGTGGCTATGCAAAATTAATAGTGGGTGAGGTTTCCATTCCTATCCAAAACTTTTATTTTACTTAAAAAAATGTAATTTTAAAATATTCAAATAAAAATATATGACACTACAACTATATTATATTATTATTTAATGATAAATTTATAGATTTTTATTGATTACCATTGTCCCTACTAAGGTTCGTGTATGAAGAAGAATAAGAAAAGGAAGAAAAAAAAATAGAGAAACTTTTATATTTTTATTGTTCCATCATTTTTAATTATTATCTAGTTTTGTTAAATTTCTTTTGTGTACATTTATGTGTGGCTAATTCATGTTTGTAGGATTATAATAACTAATGAATAATAAATTTTTTTAATTTTTCTTTAATGAGGATTAAATTTCAAACTCTTTAAAATAGACTTATTTAAAATTACTCTTCAATTTTTTTCAAAACCAACTGGAGACCATGCCCTAATTAGTCCAATACTGACTCCACCAGTGATTGTCATTATTCTTCCCACTCGGCATAATAATACTACCAACCCATTTATTTTTTTAAAAAAAAATTCTATGGTTGCAACTTGCAAAGATAGGAGTTTTCTGGAAACAAATAGAGGAAATATATTATCACAACGAAATAAATTATTACGAAATTCAAATCAACTGGGTTTGGCCTGAGGCCAAATGTAAAACCAATTATTATTATTATTTTTTTCCTGTAAGACAACGAACTATAGGGATTTGCTGCATTTTTTAACTTGAAAAGCATGGCTCGCAAAGGATAAAAAAAAAAGAAAAAAAATCATTGATGTAGGGGTAATGTGTTGATATGTTTATATATTTAAGATATAAAGTTTGTATTAGAAATAATGTATCATCAATTAATAATTGTCATATATTTGAAAACAATTGAATTTTTATACCTTTATTAGTGAGATAATTTAACAGTACCAATTTATAGATGACATGTCAGATACCACTTCATTACAAATTTGGTATCTAAATTCCAACCCTTGAAAATAAATTACATAGACAACAATCCATTAGCCACGTGGCTTCCGAGAGTGAAATTGTTTTATGTTGTGCGCAAAGGGGCCATTTGTTTTTATCTATTGCCACCTACTCGCAATTACGGAATCAGTATGCACCAAATAGTTCACAAAGATAAAAGGCACACAAATTTAACGTGGTTCAATAATAATGCATATGTTTACGAGGATAAGAGAAAATAATAGTTTTATTAATAATTAATAGAGTATAAATTTAAATAACAAAAATTTAATTTCTTAAATATTCAAGTACACCCAATACTCTTAAGCACTATTAAAGAAAATAATCAGGTAAAAACTCATTTAGTTTTTATATTTTAATATTAGCCTCTGTTTAGTCTTTATATTTTTTAAAATGCCTCGAAACATCCATGTCGTTAAAGTATTGATACCCCTACCGTTACTTTTTATTTCTTTTGGCTTATTTTAACAATATTACCCTTTTATAATAATTTTTTTTATTTGGACATTAATAAAAAGAAAATAATTAAATTACCAATTTAATCCTAGAAAAAAATTATATTAATTTTTTTGCAAGCAACATTTGCACACTTGGTAGTTTGCATACAATTTTTTATAATTAAAAATTAATATTATTTTTATTTTTATTTTTAGGGTTAAATTAGTAATTTAATTATTTTCTTTTTTATTAATGTCCAAACAAAAAAATTATTATAAAAGGGTAATATTGTAAAAGTAAGCCAAAAGAAATAAAAAGAAACGGTGGGGGTATCAATACTTTAACGGCAAAGATATTTTGAGACATTTTTAAAAATATAAGGACTAAATGGACACTAATCTTAAAATACAAGGACTAAATGAGCTTTTACCCTAAAAAATTTAAACAATGTAATGACCAACACCAAATTGAAGGCATGCGCAATCTAACCGAAACTATGGTAGCATTCTTACATTTTAGATTATAGTGGGAATTTTGAGAAGTGGAAAATTTGAGATTAAAAGTGTAGTGGGCGAGTAAGAGTAAATTATTTACTTCCATTAGAATGAGAGTATCAAATCGGAATCATAATCTAATTTATGGATATACTTTATCTTGGATTGGTAGTAAATGATTTCAAATTATAATTTTACTCTTATTTAAAGGATTTTAGTTTTTAATTACACAATTAATAAAAATATGTATTAAAAAAACAAAATATTTATTTTATGGTAAGGGTATCAATACTTTAACGGTAGAGCTATTTCAAGACATTTTTAAAAATATAAAGATTAAATGAATAATAATCTTAAAATACAAGGATTAAATGAATTTTTAGCCAAAATAATCTTCCAAAGACAAATTCTCTCACATCTCTCAAATGTACATACTGAGCACCCTTTCACAAGCATTTTTAAGCGGTCATTTGCACGTCCTACAACTCTCTTTGCATTTTCTTAGAGAACTTATCACATAAGCTCTCGCACTCCACATTTTGGGATGGTCTCAAATGGCAAATTACTTTTCTAGCCAAAGCTTACCATGCATGCAATGGCAAAAAGTCCTTAAAAATGGTTCAATGACTTTCAAATTCTTCAAATTTAATAGCTTTGGTGCCAAAATTCAGAAGTTGCATGCTAGCCGCGTTGCTATGCATTGCTCAATATTTTGCTTTTTCTGCACTTGGGAATCACATCAGAAAACTTTTTTTTTTTCGTTTCCATAAATAATTGTTGTAATGAGGAATTTGGAAAAATAAAGCAGCGAAAATTTTATTATCAAATTCTATTTTAACGCGAAATACTAAAACCATTATTTTTTGTTGTTATCTTTTCCACTCAGCATGATGATACCACCAACCCATTTATTTGAAAAAACAACAATGCTACATTAAGCAAGCATTGTATTACACTTAGGAAACTTTGGGTTGCAAACAGAGTTTCAATAGGAGTTTTCTTCAAGCAAAAAGAGGAAAATCACAGATTTATTCATGAATTGATCACAAACGCATTGCTCAACATTTTGCTTTTTGTGGACTTAGAAATCTACATCACAGACTTTCTTTTTTTTGGATTGGTTTGCATAAATAATTGTTGTACAATGAGGAATTTGGAAAATAAATCAGCGGAAAAAAATTATTATCAAATTCTTACATGAAATACTAAAAATATTACTTTTTGTTAATATTATCTTTTCCACTTAGCCTAATGACACCACCAACCCATTTATTTTAAAAAAAATTCTATATATATTAAGTAAGCATTTTATCACTATTTGAAAAAACAATAATGCTATTTGAGTAAGCATTGTATCACTACTTTAGGGTTGCAAACAGATTTTTAACAGGAGTTTTCTTGAAGGAAAACGACAGATTCATTTATGAGTTGCTCAAAAAGCCATATCAATTGCATTTTCGCTTGAGGCTAAATGTAAAAGAAATATTAAGAGAGCCCAAGATTTTGTATAAATAGCCATGACATAATTGAGGACTTGAAGAATCCCATGTAATAGTTCCATTTTCCTAATAATTTGAGCAATTAATATAGATCTCATGTATACACTCCTTGAAAAATTCTTAATTATGGCCCTTATATGCTTTCTTCACTGCCGGCGACATACTATTTCACAAGATTATCAATATCATCACCAAGCAACAGTAATGTCTTTGTTCCTCCTGAATTGTTACTCGAGTCCAGTACCGCATGGCTGCATCCACCACTACTAAGGTTGCTGCTGATCAAACGATTATTAGGCGATCTGCCAATTACTAGCCATCTATTTGGGGTTCTGATTATAATCTGTCACTTGAGAGTAAATATAAGGTGTCAAGGATCCACTAAAAAGGGGAAAAAAGGAAGAAAGAAGACAAAAGAGGAAGAAGAAAAAAGGAAAGAAAATGAAGAAAAATGTGTGCCGACATTGACATTTTAATTTGGTGATGGCCGATTATGGACAAAATGAAATGGAGGTGGTTGAGTTAGGTGGTTGTCAATCTTAACTTGTGGAATTTGTTAGCCAACAATTGGCTATATAAAGGGAGCCATGCAAATGAGTTTTGCATCCCATTTTGAGTGCATCCGAGAGCTTATAAAAGAGAAAAAAAATAAGTTTCTCTTTATAAGCATTTGTTTTCATTATTTATATATGAGAGTGTGGGTGTAATAAATTGGGTTTTGAGTAGTGAGGAATTTATCTCAAATTACTTGTAATTCTTCCTATATAGTGAAAAATTATCTTTTTGTCTTCGCCCGTGGATGTAAGCTAAAAGCCGAACCACATAATTTTCTTGTGTCCTCTTTGTGCTTGTTCTTTATTTTCTTCCAATTTCACTTTAGCTGCGTGTCTGCTTTACCTATCAATTTTCTAACAGTGGTATCAGAGCTATTAGTTGTATTTTTGGAGTCGGGTACTATTCACGTATATGACACTGTTCACATATACGGTACTGTTCACGAGAAACGGTGGAAACGATCCAAGAATTTTATGGTGCAAAGCAGGGAATAGTGGTGTGAAAAAAGCAACTGTGTGGTTTTGTACATGTCTAGGAAAGTTCTGTCACAAAGGCGATAAGAGCATAAGGAGTCTGAGTTTTAAGTGAGACCATTGTGACCCCTCCACTCTTTCCTGAGAACTTTCTTGGTGTATATTCTTACACATACTCATAACTATTCAGGGTGGTACACTAGCTTATGTGTGGTATTTATCAACAAAATAGCGGCAAAGTATAAAATTGAGAAGTTCAACGAGAATAATTTTTCGTTGTAGAAAATGAAGATAAAAGCTATATTGAGGAAAAATAATTGCTTGACAGCAATTGAAGAAAGGCCTATGGAGATATTTGATGACAAGTGGAATGAGATTGATGGCAATTCTATTTCTGATCTACACTTGACACTTGCGGATGGAGTATTATTCAGTGTGGCGGAGAAAAATACAGCGAAGGAAATATGAGATACTCTCACAAAATTGTACGAGGCCAAGTCACTACACAACAAAATCTTCTTGAAGAGGAAACTTTATACTCTTTGAATGACAGAATCTACAATAGTGACCGACCACATCAACACCTTGAAGACTCTATTTTTGCAACTCACAACATTGGGATATAATATAGAGGAAAATGAACGTGCATAGCTTCTACTTCAAAGTCTACCAGATTCGTATGATTAACTCATCATCAACCTGACGAATAATAATCCAATGGACAGTATAGTTTTCGACGATGTTGCAGCCTCCGTATTAAATGAGGAGAGCGTGCGGAAAAATAAGAAAAACAGACAAGCAAGTTCGCAGCAAGCGGAGGCGCTATCAGTGACGAGAAGGAGATCAACGGAACGTGGCCTTAGTGGGAGTCAAAATCATGGTAGATCAAAATCCAGAAGTAAGAAGAATGTTATATGCTACAACTGTGGTAAGAAATGGCACGTCAAGAAAGAGTGTTGGAGTAACCATAAGAGAAAAGAGGGCAAAGAACTTGAGTCATCAAATGCTCAGGGGTGTGTAGCAAGTACCTCAGATGATGGCGAAATTCTCTATAGCGAGGCAACAACTGTTTCAGAAGGCAGAAAACGATTGTATGATGTCTGGCTTATAGACTCAAGAGCTACCTGGCATATGACCTCTTGGAGAGAATGGTTCCACACATATGAACTTATCTCAGGAGGATCTGTATATATGGGAAATGATCATGCCTTGGAGATCACTGGTATTGGTACTCTCAAAATGAAAATGTTTGATGATATAATTCGCACAATTGGGGAGGTACGGCATGTCAATGGCCTGAAGAAAAATCTATTGTCTTTGGGACAAATGGATAGTTATGGGTATAGAACTCATGCGGAGAATAGAATTATGAAGATTGTTAAATGTGCGCTTGTATTGATGAAGGCAGAAAAGATCGGTGCTAATATATTCATACTTAAAATAAAAACACTACAGGAGGCTGATGCGTGTGTTGCGTCAAATAGAGAAGAATCAACGATGGTGTGGCATCTCAAATTTGGCCACATGTCGGAACAATGTTTGAAGATTCTCTCTGAGCAAAAATTGCTTCCAGGGCTCAAATCGGTAAGTTTACCATTTTGCGAGCATTGTGTTACAAGTAAGCAACATAGACTAAAATTAAGTATATCTATTGCTAGAAGTAAATGCATTCTAGACTTGATTCATTCTGATGTTTGGGAATCACCGGATATATCCATAGGAGGTGCAAAGTACATGGTGACTTTCATTGATGATTATTCCAGAAGATGTTGGGTGTATCCAATTAAGAAAAAGTTAGATGTATTTTCAGTGTTTAAAGAATACAAAGTGCGGGTGGAACTTGAATCTGGTAAAAAGATCAAGTGCTTGAGGACAGATAATGGTGGAGAGTATACAGACGGCGAGTTTCTTGCTTTCTGTAAGCAAGAAGGTATTCAGAGGCAGTTCACGGTGGCATACACTCCTCAACAAAATAGAGTGGTAGAGTGGATGAATAGAACTCTTACAGAACGGATAAGAGTTATGTTGAGGACTGCTGGTCTACCCAATTCATTCTAGGCAGAAGCAGCCAAAACTGCATGCTATATAGTAAATCGATCGCCATCTACAGCTATTGGGCTGAAGACAGCGATGAAGATGTGGACTGGAAAGCCAGCTGATTATTCATACCTACATGCATTTGGATGTCCTGTGTACGTGATGTACAATGCCCAAGAAAGAACAAAGCTGAATCTAAAATCTAGAAGATGTATCTTCTTGGGGTATGCTGATGGAGTAAAGGGGTATCGTCTGTGGGACCCCACTGCCCACAAGATCGTCATCAACAGAGATGTTATCTTTATAGAAGATAAACTGCAAAGGAGAGATGAGGATGATAGTAGTGTAAAAGAAAAGTCAGAGATTATATCGGTATACGGAAAATAATCCAGAAGATTCATATTCTTCTGAAGCAGCACCAGAGTACGAGGAACAAGAACCAGTCAAGTCCGAGGCTCCAGAAGTTCGTCGGTCAACTCGTGAGAGACGACTGCCAACGTGGCACTTGGAGTATGTCACAGAGATCAACGTTGCATACTATCTTCTAACAGAGGATGGAGAGCCTTCAACTTTCCATGAAACTTTAAACAGCTCAGATGTTGCTTTGTGGATGACAGCAATGCAGGAAGAAATTGAGGCTCTATACAAGAACAAGACATTGGAACTTGTATCACTACCACGTAGAAAAAAAGTCATTGGTAACAAATGGGTCTATAAGATCAAACGTGATGACAATGACCAAGTGGAGCGGTATCGTGCAAGATTGGTGGTGAAATGATATGCCCAGAAAGAAGGTATTGACTTTAACGAGATATTTTCTCTGGTAGTTCGACTCACAACAGTTAAAGTAGTCTTGGCAATGTATGCTATATTTGACTTACATCTATAGCAGTTAGATGTGAAAACTACATTTTTTCATGGAAAATTGAAGAAGAAATATATATGCTCCAACCAGAAGGTTTTGCAGAAATAGGAAATGAGAACTTGGTTTGCAGGTTGAACAAATCTTTATACAGTCTCAAACAGGCGCCGAGGTGTTGGTATAAGAGATTTAATTCCTTCATTATGAGCCTTGGATACAACAGACTCAGTTCAGACCATTGTGCATATTACAAGAGGTTTGAAGATAATGATTTCATCATTTTGCTGTTGTACGTGGATGACATGTTGGTAGCAGGCCCCAACAAAGATCGAGTCCAAGAATTGAAGGCACAGTTGGCTAGGGAGTTTGAAATGAAGGACTTGGGACCAGCAAACAAGATTCTCGGGATGCAAATTCACCGATACAGAAATAACATGAATATTTGGCTTTCACAGAAGAATTACTTGAAGAAAATCTTGCGGCGCTTCAACATGTAAGATTGTAAGTCAATTTCTACCCCACTTCCTGTTAATTTTAAATTATCCTCAAGTATGTGTCCTAACAATGAAGCAGAGAGAAATGAGATGTCTCGAGTACCGTATGCATCAGTAATGGGAAGTTTGATGTTCGCTATGATATATACAAGACCAGACATTGCACAAGCAGTGGGAGCAGTCAGTCGATACATGGCGAATCCTAGTGGAGAACATTGGATAACTGTGAAGAGGATTCTGAGATACATCAGAGGAACCTCATATGTTGCATTATGTTATGGAGGATCAGAGTTTACTATCAGGGGCTATGTGGATTCAGATTTTGCAGGAGACCTTGATAAAAGAAAATCTACTACTGTTTATGTGTTTACACTTGCAAGAGGAGCTGTAAGCTGGGTTTCGAAACTGCAGATCGTTGTGGCTTTATCTACAACAGAAGCAGAATACATGGCAGCTACACAAGCTTGCAAGGAAGCTATTTGGATACAAATGTTATGAAAGGAGCTCGGGCACAAACAAGAGAAAATTTCTGTATTTTGTGATAGTCAGAGTGCCTTGCACATTGCAAGGAATCCAGCATTTCATTCCAGGACAAAGCACATATGAGTTCAGTATCACTTCGTTCGTGAAGTAGTGGAAGATGAAAGTGTAGATTTGTAGAAAATCCATACCAAAGAGAACCTAGCAGATGTTTTGACCAAGCCGATCAATGCTGACAAGTTTATCTGGAGTAGATCCTCTAGTGGCATAGCAGAAACGTAGGCAACATGACAATGACGAAGTAGAAATGATGATGTGGAGATTGATTAGTCTCCAATCTAATCTCCAAGTGGGAGAATGTCAAGGATCCACTAAAAAGGGCAAAAAAAAGAAATAAGACAAAAGAGGAAGAAGAAAAAAGGAAAGAAAATGAAGAAAAATGGGTGCCGACATTGACATTTTGATTTGATGATTGCCGACCATGGACAAAATGAAATGGAGGTGGTTGAGTTAGGTGGTTGTCAAACCTAACTTGTGGAATTTGTTAGCCAACCATTGGCTATGTAAAGGGAGCCATGCAAATGAGTTTTGCATCTCATTTTGAGTGCATCCGAGAGCTTATAAAAGAGAGAAAAATAAGTTTCTCTTTATAAGCATTTGTTTTCAATATTTATATATGAGAGTGTGGGTGTAATAAATTGGGTTTTGGGTAGTGAGGAATTTATCTCAAATTACTTGTAATTCTTCCTATATAGTGAAAAATTATCCTTTTGTCTTTGCCCGTGAATGTAAGCTAAAAGCCGAACCACGTAATTTTCTTGTGTCCTCTTTGTGCTTGTTCTTTATTTTCTTCCAATTTCACTTTAGTTGCGTGTCTGCTTCACCCATCAATTTCCTAACATAAGGTACATAATTACTTAATTTCCTTAATCTGTTTGCAATTAGTTCGTTTAAATATACACATGTATCTAATAAAATAATAAATGATTTGATTTAATTATATCACCCAGGGAGAATCTTATGTCAAATGCGAGGAAAATCTGAGGAAAGAAGTGAGGGCGATGCTACAGCAGGATGATCATAAAGTGGTGGTGGATTTTGATCCTCTACACCTACTTGAGCTCATTGATACTCTGCAAAGACTTGGATTATCTTATCACATTGAGGATGAAATCAAAAGAACTCTGGTTAGGATATACAATAAGAATACTAATAATCACAACAATTATAAACAAAAACAAGAAAGTTTATATGCTGTAGCCCTCAAATTTAGACTCCTAAGGCATCATGGTTATGATATACCTGCGAAGGGTATGCATGGATGCATGCAACTTTTGTCTAATCATATCTATACAGAAAAATTTGACAGAAACAGCGATAAGCCAATGTTGGTTTTCTCAATTGAAAAACAATGTAAGTGCCTGGCACTGATTTATCACTATTTTTTACTATGCTCGGTTACTTTAGCATTTATCCACAACTTTTCCTTCTGTCTTCGTGGATCTTAAAAGAATTCATTCTGATTCTTTGTTCTAGATTATCTAATTAATAATATGAGACGCATGCATGTGTGCGCAAGTAATTGTATAAACGTTTTCCTATTTCAAGGATGAGAAGAGGAGCTTTAAGTTATCTTGCCTCGGTGACGATTGCAAAGGAATTTTAGCTCTGTCTGAAGCTGCGTATCTCTTGGTAGAAGGAGAAAGCAATATCTTTCTTGATGCTATAAATTCCACCACTACATACCTTAAAGAATACGTAGTCAAGCATAATAATAATGAAAATAATGATGGATATCTCTGTACATTAGTGACTCATGCCCTGGAACTTCCACTACATTGGAGGGTGCAAAGATTGGAGACAAGGTGGTTCACTGATGTATGCAAGAGCAAACCAAACACGAAATCTTTCTTGCTCGAGCTTGCTAAACTTGACTTTAATATTGTGCAAGCTGCACGCCAAGAGGATCTCAAATATGTGTCCAAGGTAAGAATCTAGATAAATAATCTTATTAGAGTCCTTCTCATAAAGTGCAGACTCACCATTCTACAACCTTGTAAAAAAATTTTGTGCCGTAACAGAGCTCACGTATAGCCTCTTTATATGATTTGTAAACATATGGACATCCGCACTAAAAATTGATCAAGTCTAACTGAGCACTATATATGTAACTTATTTAATTTCATGCTAATTGATTATGTGTCAGGTGGTGGAAGAAAACAAGACTTGTGGAGAAGTTGAATTTTGCAAGAGATAGATTAATGGAGAATTTTTTCTGGACCATAGGGGTGATATTCGAACCTGAGTTTGGATATTGTAGATATATGTCCACAAGGGTCAATGCCTTAATAACAACAATCGATGATGTTTATGATGTTTATGGGACCTTGGATGAACTTGAGCTATTCACTGATGCAGTTGAAGGATACTTTTATCTATTATAATTATTTTTATCATCCGTATGATTATTTGTGGAACATGATTTAGTGAGCAATAAATGCTCATCCGATAATAAGTACTTGAACACATAATATAATTTTATGATTCCTAATGAATACTAAAGTTGTGGATTAATTAGATAAAATCATGTACAATATCGCCTAACACAAGGTGAGCAAGTCGTCTACTAAATGATTATTTGTGAATTTATATATTTGTACATCTATCTTATTCTAATTTAGCTATATTACATTCTTAGCAACTTAGCATGGACTCGCAGATTCAATAAATTAATATTTCTGATATTAATTGCAAAAATGAATATATTAGATGGGACGCCACTACAATAGATCAATTTCCATAATATATGAATCTGTGCTTTCATGCTCTCCATAATTCCATAAATGGAATGGCTTTTGATGCTCTTAGAGATGAAGGAGTTGGCATGATTATTTCTTATCTTAAGTAAGCAGTACTAGTAAATTAAACATTTTATTTTAATTAAGGGAGATTATTCTCCAATCACCTCAAGAATATCAAAAGTGCAAACAGCTGCTTTGAGTTTCTAACATTAGCTCCACAAGACCCCAAGTTTTTATTTTATAAAATAATATTTTGGCCCCCCAATTTTACCATATGTTTTTCATTTTTAGCATAAATTAGTTTGCTACCTTAGATTATTTAATGGTGGCTATTGAGTTAGTGGTGCAAAGTTATTATTAGAAACTTATTGGCAGGCAAGCATAATAATTACAGAGCACATGCAAAAATATAATGATGACATGCAATGATGATTTTTGAAATAGACATAATAATTGCCACTAACCCACCTAACAACTATTATCCTCCTTCATTTATTTTCCTCACACCGGACAACTACTACCCTTCTTCATTTATTTTCGTCGGACTTTCTCTTGTAATTGTTACAATAACTTGTGTATTTATATCATTGTAAAATAGATGATAAATGATGAATAAAAATCATTTCATTTCCTTTGGCTTTTTAATAAAACTTGTGGTGGTTCATTATACTTTTAATACTCTTGAAGTGGTTAGGATTATTTTCCCTTTAATTAATTTAATTTATGCCTTTTGTATTTGATATTATCTCATATTATATTAATTAATTCGATATATAAAAATAAAACTTTCACTGTGCAGATATATGCAAAGCATATTTAGTGGAGGCAAAGTGGTACAATAGCGACTACATGCCAACTCTCCAAGAATGCTTGGAAAATGCTTTTATTTCAATATCAGCACCTGTAATTCTAATCCATGCATATGTTTTTTCAACAAATCCAATAACAAAAGAGGCCTTGGAATACTTGCAAGATTATCCCAATATAATTTGTTTTTCATCAATTATTCTATGACTTGCAGGCGATTTGGAAACATCATTGGTACAATTAATTAATTTTTAATATTACTTGTGTTATGGAAAATATCTCATATTCGCTGAGAACACAATTATATTCTTATTACTAGTCTAGGAACTGTCATAAGCTATATAGGATATTCTCCATAACAAATTGTAGTACCCACGATCTGATTTTTAGATGATCGATTAATTGTTAAATTAGTTTGTAATAGATGCTGATTTAATTAATTATTAGGATGAGCTAAAGAGAGGAGATGTTCCTAAATCAATTCAATGTCACATGCACGAAATTTGGAGTTTTAGAGGGTAGGCTTGTGAAGATATACTAGATTTGATTGCTGAGACATGGATGCAGATGAACAGTGATCGATTTGGAAACGTGCATTGCTTTTCCGACGTTTTTGTTGGGATTAAAATGAATTCGGCGAGGATAGCTCTATGTATGTACCAATTTGGAGATGGACACGGTGTTCAAGAAAATACTGAGGATTGTGTATTATCTTTACTGATTGATCCCATTCCGTAATTATGTCAACGTAGCATTACTCATGATAAGGATTTTGTTTTAAGTGTGTGCAGTCGTGTTCTAGATTTCCTAAATCTTGACATCCCAGCAGTTGCACAAGGTACATCGTCGCGGTCACCAAATCATTCCTTATAATAAAAAAATAAATGTTGTTTGGGTTTCCAACCTCATTTTTGTTTTCGTAGTATTATATAAAATTATTTTAAGGATGTTTTGTGTAAATTGAGCAATGATATATCTCACGAGATACTGTCTACATATTGTATTTTTGTCATTTGATATAAATGCCCATACATACATATATGCGTACATACGAACATATTTCTACATTAATATTGAGGTTGTTGAGAATGCTTAGATTTAAGTGTTTTAATCTCTACCATTCATTTAATATAATGGACAAAAATTAATTAATTAAAGTATAATAAGTAAACTTCAATTTGCACGTAAATGCAGATTTTTTAATTTTTAATTAATTAATGACAGAAAAATTATATTATGTTGGGATAAGAATCCCACGATCAATAATGGGATCATTGGATTTAAATATTAGAAACTTCACTCTTATTTTAATTTTAATGGATAAGTAATTATGTAACTAATAATTTACATGTTGTAGTATTTCATCACATTGTAAATTAACTTTTTATCTAATCAATTCATAATTACTTTTAAGTCACTAAAAAAAAAGAAAAAAGACAAATAATTTTGAAATTAAATTATTATGTACTACCTATAATAGCATTAAAATAAATGTAATTAACAGGTAATGTTATTTTAATAATGGAAAATTCTATGATGCCGTAATTAAAAATACGGCATCAATGTCGTAATTATTATGAACCGTTAGATTAAATCAACGGGTTACAATAATTATAAAATAATAAAAAATTTAATTAAATTACATCTAACCGGTTATAAACTGGTTAATTACTTTTTAAAAATAAAAATTTACCAGTATATCTTTAAAGGAAAAAAAAAGAAGATTTACGTTTTAAAGAAATAAAAAAATATAAAGGGAAAACTCGTTCATATCGAAATCCCTAATTAACTAATTCCAAAAGAAACCCACTGCCGCGTTAACTTTCGTTCAGGTGCACCGGTGATACGTTTGCAGATTGCAGCCATTGAGTTGATTTTCTGTCTTGTTCGAATTGCTGAGTCTCTGCCGTCGCTGCCTCTATCTTGGTTTGGCCGTCGTCCCTGTGCAAGGTAAGTTTAATCCTCTGTCTCGCTCGAATTGCTAAGCAATTTCGTTTTCTTTCATGGTCATAATTTGTTCACGGAATTGAATCTAAGAATTAAGAAGTTGCTGCAAAGTGTTTGGGTTTGCATAGTTTTCTTTCATGCTTGATGTTTGTTTTGCGAGGAGCAAGTGATAGTTATTTAGATAAACTTTCGGGCATTCTTGCCAACATGATTTACCCTGTTCTGTTGGAAACAATAATCAGAGGTACTTCAATTACTGAATTCATTATAAAGTATTCTGATTTCCATTGCCTATGCAAAAAATTGGTGGGTTAGACAGGTAATGAGAATTTGGTTTTTTGAGTTAATATGCTGGATGCCTTGAAAACTTACTGTGTAGTGTTTACAATTGCATTCTTGCAGTAAAAATCACTAATTCCAGTACTCAATTAACCAACCACCAAATTGTTGTCTTGATATTCTGAGCTCTAAACGCTTTGAAAAAGTAATGTTGTGATAACCAAGTTGGTTCAGTTATTTACAGATAAATTGTTACTAACCTTAACTGAAAAATAAATTAGATTAATTCTGCATGAATAATATTGACATGGCCAATAAGAACTTGGATCATTTTGTATTTGTCTTATCCAATGGAAACTTTTTCTTTTGCTTTATATTTTCATTTTCCTATGTTCACTATGCCATTGCAATTTTTTAGCTTTTGTTAGAAAATCCTTTCATTTGAAGTCCATCCACCTAAATTCAGGTTTTGCGAGAGACTTACCAGGTTTCGAAGTTGCTAGATAAAATGGGGGTAAATACCTTTCTATATCCCATTAGATATACCAAAACTCACTCTTGCCTTATTAGAACTAAAAATATAAAGAAGTGGAAGTAATTCTAAGTTCAGGGGCTTCTGTTAACAACATTATTCATTATATATATAAGAGAATCTATTACGCCATGACTAAAGAATTTGGGAGACTTTACACACAAATGAAAGTGCGGTAACCAAAGGTCAGGCTTTAGCCTCAGTACTTTTTTTTTTTTCTAACCCCTAATGTAAACTCTTTTGTTATGAAGTTATTTATTTTATATGATCTATCGCTTATATTAATATTGTTTAAAGGTTTTTATATGAGATGTGTCCCTAGATCACATCTGTTGATATTGTTTCATGATGATTATCATCACATTGAGGCATTTAAGATCTTTCCTCTGCTTGAGCCCTTGCTTATGACATGCTCTATGATTGGTTTCTTATTATATCCCGGAATCTGCAAATCTTGAAGCTTTTTTATAACTTAATTAAATGTGGTGTTGCTTGTTTTTCTGTGATGTTGTCAGATTGGTGGCAGAAGTTTTGATAATTTAAAAAGGTGAGGTCCAGCAAAAAGTTTTGGAAATTGTTGATGTCTCTCCTGAACAAGTCAGAAAACTTTTAATTTAAGCTATTTTGCTGGTATTCTGGTTGCTTTTATGTGAAATTTTCATTGTTGGCCTTTAGTTCGTTCGAAGTAGTCAGATCTGACATTTGACCGCAAGGTTCATTATATCAGCTTTTTTAACTCATTTTACCATGAAAGCAAAAATTTTGGGTTTGATATGCTTTTGTTTATGGCTAAATTTTCTGCTGTATTTGGGATGATTTGCTGCTGTTTTTAGGTTAAATTTTCTGCTATTTCTGGGTAAATTGGCTGCTGTTTTTCAGTTTATTTTTCTATTGTTTTTAGATAAATTTACTACTGTTTTTGGGTTATATTTTTTTGCTATTTCTAGTTAATTTTTTCTGATATTTTGGGCTTCATTTGCTGCTAGTTCTGGGCTAAATATTTTGTTGTTTCTGGATAAATATACTGTTGTTTTTCTGTTAAATTTTTTACTGCTTTTGGATAAAATTTTTGCTGTATTTGGGATGATTTACTGTTGTTTTTGGTTAAATTTTTATGGTGTTTTGGAATTCATTTGCTGCTGTTTTTAGCTTAAATTTTTTACTATTTCTGGGTAAATTGGTTGTTGTATTTTAGTTTATTTTTCTGTTGTTTTTAGATAAATTTACTACTGCTTTTTGGTTATATTTTCTGCTGTTTCCAGGTAAGTATTTTTGGTGTTTTGGGCTTCATTTGGTGCTGTTTTTAGGTTAAATATTTTGCTGTTTCTGGGTAAATATACTATTGTTTTTGGATGAATTTACTGTTGTATTTGGGATGATTGGCTGCCATTTTTGGTTAATTTTTCTGGTGTTTTGGGCTTCATTTGCTACTGTTATTATGTTAAATTTTTTGCTGTTTCTGGATAAATTGCTGCTATTTTTCAGTTAAATTGTCTGCTATTTTTGGATAAATTTACTACTGTTTTTAGGTTAAATTTTTTATTGTTTTTGGATAAACTTTTTGTGCCTAAATCTTCATGTACATGTTTTTGTAAACTCGAAAATGGCTGAAAATGTAGACGAGGGTAACGAGAATGATTTCAAGGAGAATGATAATGTGAGCCAAGAAAATGAAATTTTAAGAAGAAATCGGCCTTTCATTGAGTATTTGTAAGTCTTCTTACATTAAATATTATATTTTTGACTGTTGGTAAATTTATGAATATTTAGTAAAGCCAATCACAATAATGTTAACGTGCACTGATTATATATATATTTTT
>MKYO02000316.1:41583-61623 GCA_002013955.2 Citrus medica
TACTTTTTATTAATTAAATATTAATGTATCATATTGAAATGACATGTATTTAATAGTATGTGGTATTATTAGGTTAATTTGCGAGAAATCCATCCTCAACAAAACACAGCCCAAGAAATATTTGATGGAACGAGTCGGAAGAATGAAGAATGCATACATAATTGTCAACATCAGAAGGAATTATCACTTGTTCGAAAAGATATTGGCCGTATGGCATTGAAGCTTGATGGTTTAAAGCATTCAATGGGTAACTGGATGCAGCAAATGCAACAAGTAAACAAAACAAAATTTTAGAAAAATGACATAGAACTAGTAAATTGACATTAATTATGAAATGAAACAAAAAAAAGTGTAAGTCACACATAAAACTAATAAATGAATGGAAAAAAGAGTAAATTAATGTTGGAGTTGTAATTTGCACGAATAACTTGTAAACAAAATAAAAACTTAGAAAAATGACATAGAACTAGTAAATTGACATTAATTGTGAAATGAAACAAAAAAACGTGTAAATCACACATAAAACTAGTAAATTGATGGAACAATAAGTAAATTAATGTTGGAGTTGTAATTTGCACGAAGAACTTGTAAACAAAACAAAAACTTAGAAAAATGACATAGAACTAGTAAATTGACATTAATTGTGAAATGAAACAAAAAAACGTGTAAATCACACATAAAACTAGTAAATTGATGGAACAATAAGTAAATTAATGTTGGAGTTGTAATTTGCACGAAGAACTTGTAAACAAAACAAAAACTTAGAAAAATGACATAGAACTAGTAAATTGACATTAATTGTGAAATGAAACAAAAAAATTGTAAACTACACATAAAACTAATAAATTAATGAAAAAATGGGTAAATTAATATTGGAGTTGTAATTGGCAAGAAGAACTTGTAAACAAAACACAAACTTAGAAAACTGACATAGAACTAGTAAATTGACATTAATTGTGAAATGAAATAAAAAAATGTGTAAATCACACATAAAACTAGTAAAGTTATGAAAAAAATAAGTAAATTAATGTTGGAGTTGTAATTTGCACGGAAAACTTATAAACAAAACAAAAACTTAGAAAAATGACATAGAACTAGTAAATTGACATTAATTGTGAAATGAAACAAAAAAAGTGTAAATCACACATAAAACTAATAAATGAATGGAAAAAAATGGGTAAATTAATGTTGGAGTTGTAATTTGCACGAAGAACTTGGAAACAAAACAAAAACTTAGAAAAATGACATAGAACTAGTAAATGGACATTAATTGTGAAATGAAACAAAAAAATGTGTAAATCACACATAAACTAGTAAATTTATGGAAAATGAGTAAATTAATATTGGAGTTGTAATTTGCACGAAGAACTTGTAAACAAAACCAAAACTTAGACAAATGACATAGAACTAGTAAATGGACATTAATTGTGAAATGAAACAAAAAAAGTGTAAATCACACATAAAACTAATAAATTAATGGAAAAAAGGTATATTAATGTTGGAGTTGAAATTTACACGAATAACTTGTAAACAAAACAAAAACTTAGAAAAATGACATAGAAATAGTAAATTTGAAATTCTAGTTATGCAACCCAAGAGGGGGGGTGAATTGGGATTATAAAAATTATTCAATTCTAAAGTAAAAACTCAATGCAAATCTAAAACGAATTTAAAGCAATAACAATTAAATCAATCACAATATAAAAAGATAAGGGAAGAGAGATTCAAACACGAAGATTTTTACGTGGTTCGGCCAACCTCGCCTACGTCCACGCCTCCAAGCTCACTGGGCTTGAGGATTTCACTAAGCAAGCCTCCCAAGGCTTCAACTGCTTATAATTGACTTCCAAGGTGTCAATGGACCTTTACAATAAGAGATTATCCCCAATCTGTTAACCCAAGTGTATCCCAACACTTACAACCTCTCAAGGATAAAAATTACAAATGAATTTTCTCTCACACAATGTGTTTGATTACAAATGAATGCTCAATGTGTGAATCAAAGAAACAAAAACAAGTTCAAAGCTCAATATTAGTTTTGTGCTCAATAGCAAGCTCAATGATAACTCTTGGATCTCTATTTGTTTGAATTGGATTGAGCTTATTTATAGTTGGAGCTGAAAACTAGCCGTTATTGACTTTCTGTACACTGTCGGATCGCCGTTAACTAGATGTCGGATCGCCGTTTGACTGGTCAATATGACCGTTGGGCTGATTTTCAAGTTGTCGGATCGCCGTTATCTAGATGTCGGATCGCTGTTTAGGTCCAGAGGCTAATCTTCAGTTCTATTAGATATCGGTGAGTCGTTTATCAAAATTGTCGGATCGCCGTTTAAGTCCAGAGGCTAATCTTCAATTCTGTTAGATGTCGGCGAGCCGTTATCAAGATGTCAGATCGCCGTTTTCTACAGTAACTGCTACAATGAACTATTTTGTAAAATAACAGTTTGACCCCAAAACTTTATATAACTGTACTATGGCCCAAAACGTTATAAATTTTACGAATAGGTCCAATTTCAGAATTTATAAATAATGCTTACCATTCCCAAAACTTTATGAAATTATGATATAGCTCAAAATGTTATGAATACTTTTCAAATAAATCCTTCTTCAAAATTTCAAGCGATACTTGTTGATTTCAAAGTTTTTAAAACTCTTTTAATTAAACCATAAACTTGAAAAACAACTAATTTCATAAAATCATTTTTTTTCATTAAATATAAAACCTTTAAATGTGAAAATAATGATTTGTATAAAAAGTAATTTGAGCTTAAAAGATTAATCATTCTTAATCTTGTTTGTTATCATCAAAATCAACATTATGGAAACACATATGTTAACAAAATTGACATTAATTGTGAAATGAAACAAAAAAATGTGTAAATCACACATTAAACTAGTAAAGTTATGGAAAAATAAGTAAATTAATGTTGGCGTTGTAATTTGCACGAAGAACTTGTAAACAAAACAAAAACTTAGAAAAATGACATAGAACTTGTAATTTGACATTAAGTGTCAAATGAAACAAAAAAACTTTGTAAACCACACATAAAACTAGTAAAGTTATGGAAAAATGAGTAAATTAATGTTGGAGTTGTAATTTGCACGAAGAACTTGTAAACAAAACAAAAACTTAGAAAAATGAAATAGAACTAGGAAATGGACATTAATTGTGAAATGAAACAAAAAAAGTGTAAATCACATATAAAACTAATAAATTAATGGAAAAAATGGTAAATTAATGTTGAAGTTGTAATTGGTAAGAAGAACTTGTAAACAAAACAAAAACTTAGAAAACTGACATAGAACTAGTAAATTGACATTAATTGTGAAATGAAATAAAAAAGTGTAAATCACACATAAAATTAGTAAATTGATGAAAAAATGAGTAAATTGATGTTGGAGTTGTAATTTGCACGAAGAACTTGTAAACAAAACAAAAACTTAGAACAATGACATAAAACTAGTAAAGTTATAAAAAATGAGTAAATTAATGTTGTAGTTGTAATTTGCACGAAGAACTTGTAAACAAAACAAAAACTTAGAAAAATGACATAAAACTAGTAAATTGACATTAATTGTGAAATGAAACAAAAAAATGTGTAAATCACACATAAAACTAGCAAAGTTATGGAAAAATGAGTAAATTAATGTTGGAGTTGTAATTTACACGAAGAACTTGTAAACAAAACAAAAACCTAGAAAAATGACATATAACTCGTAAATTGACATTAAGTGTGAAATAAAACAAAAAAAGTGTGAGTCACACATAAAACTAGTAAAGTTATGGAAAAATGAGTAAACTAATGTTGGAGTTGTAATTTGCACGAAGAACTTGTAAATAAAACAAAAACTAAGAAAAATGACATAGAACTAGTAAATGGACATTAATTGTGAAATGAAACAAAAAAAAAGTGTAAATCACACATAAAACTAATAAATTAATGGAAAAATGGTAAATTAATGTTGGAGTTGAAATTTGCACGAAGAACTTGTAAACAAAACAAAAACCTAGAAAAATGACATATAACTCGTAAATTGACATTAAGTGTGAAATAAAACAAAAAATACGTAAACCACATATAAAACGAGTAAAATGATCGAAAAGAGAATAAATTAATGTTGGAATTGTAAATTACCAGAAGAAATTGTAAACAAAATAAAAACTTAAAAATGACATAGAACTAGTAAATTGACATTAATTGTGAAATGAAACAAAAAAATATGTAAATCACATACAAAACTAGTAAATTGATGGAAAAATGAGTAAATTAATGTTGGAATTGTAAATTGACATTAAGTGTCAAATGAAACAATACATTTGTAAACCACACATAAAACTAATAAATTAATGGAAAAATAGTAAATTAATGTTAGAGTTGTAATTTGCACGAAGAACTTGTAAACGAAACAAAAAACTTAGAAAAATGACATAGAACTAGTAAATTGATGGAAAATGAGTAAATTAATGTTGGAGTTGTAAATATTAAGAAGAACTTGTAAACAAAACAAAAACTTAGAAAAATGACATAGAACTAGTAAATTGATGGAAAATGAGTAAATTAATGTTGGAGTTGTAAATATTAAGAAGAACTTGTAAACAAAACAAAAACTTAGAAAAATGACATAGAACTTGTAAATTGACATTATGTGTGAAATAAAACAAAAAATTTGTAAACCACACATAAAACTAGTAAATTAATGAAAAAATAGGTAAATTAATGTTAGAGTTGTAAATGTAAGAAGAACTTGTAAACAAAACAAAAACTTGTAAATGTTACATAAAACTTGTAAATCAACATTAACTTGTAAATGTTTCATAAAACTTTTAAATCACACATAACATTAGTAAATGTAACTTAGAACTTGAACAAAAAAGAGTAATTACCTACTACTTAGGTAACATGTTACATATTTATTTAGAATTAATGGTAGAAATTTTTTATTCAAATCTAACGGTCCACATCCATTACGGCATCAATGCCGTAAATTTAGTTACGGTATTATAGAATGACCCTTTAATAATACTTTATACAAAGATATTTCATAAGGTCTTAATAATAATTTATTGTATGAATTTAATTATAAAACCATTAATACTTAAACAATAATGATCATAGAAGGCATTATAATAAATTATTTGATCTATGTTTTATTAATGATATTATAGATACTATATGAGTCACAACAAATGGGAAATATTTTATTCAACAACCATAATTGAAAAATACATACGTGTATATAATTACATGATGGCTTGGATATGTACTTTTAGAGTTAGGTTATTTTAATTTAATTTTTTAACACAAAATATAAACTATTAATTTCATGCAATTCAATGGTGAATGATATGATATCTTAAAATGTTATTTTGTCTTTCAATATCAACCTTTAGATTATGAGAGATTAATTGCTTGAATTTTGTATCAAAATATTAAGTTTGAATATCCTAAACCGTGTTTTTATAATAAAAATATGAAATTATAACAAAAAAATCATTATTTCCTATGTAAATATTATTGAAGGTAATATTTTATGTATCATTACCATCAATTATTATAATAATTGTAATGATTCTTAATAACGTAAAATTTATAATTGCAATAAAAGGATATAAGTAAAATAATCTTAGGTGATTCATAAATTAAAACTAATTAGGAATATATGTAAGATTTAACGTTTATGAAAAAACTTTTATGAAATTAACAAAGTGAGATTTGAAAATAAAATGAAAATATATAAGCTTGTGAAACTTAGAATTTATAAGGTTTGGATAATTTTCTACCATATAAGAATATTAATTGTAAGTTTGCAACATAAACCATAATTTTATGGAATAGGTATGCTAAATATGTGTTAAAAATAATATATATTTTATTATCAATTATACAATGTTCGTTAATTGTATATAAAATAACGGGTATTTTCATATGTGTTATCAAAATTTATTAAAACATAAGTAGTCAAGTACTTTTTAGGTTCTCACCCATGAGTTCATTGATACAATTTATGACTTTCACTTCAATATATGTATTTAGTTCTATCTTTTATTGGCATTACACCATATATAAAATTTATAATTGCAATTTATTTACTTGATTTTTGTTAGATAATCTGTTAGCTATTATATCTTATATATTTAATAGTAATAGATTTTGAAACATTTATGTTAAAAAAATTTATCACATTACAAATTAAGAGGAGGGTGAAATGTGATTTTTTTAAATAAAACACACTATTTAAGTAAAATTGTTTCAAACTATAAGGGTGATCACAATTATTTTAAAACATTTCTCTACTCCCTTAAATCCTTAGCGAACCTGTTACAATTATCTTTAAATTATTTATATTATTTATGCAAATATTGTGTACTATTGATTAAATATAATGGTACGCAATTGAAACATTATTGATGCTTTAATATAATTTGTATTATTTTATTTTTTACTTTATTCCTAACTTTAATATAGTCCGGAATAGTTGATTGGAATAACTCTCTCTCTCTCTATATATATTTATTAAAGACCAATATACTCTAAATCTTAAATTCCTCTTTGTTCTTCAAAATTCTTCCTGAACAATCGTATTGAGACTGCCTTGGTGCCTAAATACCGAAACCTATGCCGCAAGACCTAATCCTATCGTTTCTTCTATCATTCGAATTTGTTGAGAAGGGAAAAGGCATAAGCTTACCTCAGTCTGTTTGATGATAACTCGATCAATCATCATTCTTAAATATCTAAATATTTATTCCTTCGTCAAATTTTTTTTAAATCTTTCTTTGCTGATTTGGTTGTCATTTTCTAAATACCTCACGTACCTTAATTTTCTTTCAACTCATGTTCTCAAGTAAAAGTTAAGACCACAACCAAATTAGTAGTTTAATTTTTTCTCGTACACGTGATTAATTTTGCTGGTAGCTAGAAGTCTATCTAGGCAGCTTCCAAAAGCTTAATTTTAATCAAAGAAGTCAAAGTTGGAATGCTTCAGTTATTTAAATTATGCCACATTATTTTTCTCACTTTCCTTCTCTTGTATATCATCATTATTATTTTTTTTTTTTACTTTTTGATAAATCCTTCTCTGCCTGTTCGTTTCACATTATCTCTTTCGTCCAATATTCCATCATGTTTCTCTGGTTATGTTGTTTAAAGATAGGAGAAGAATTGTGAGATCGAAAGTCTGCTCTTTTCATGAGAACTTGACACGTGGGAGAGCAAACTCCCACCAAATGCAATGTAGTATAGAGGAAATTTATAATATATCAGAAATAATACAACCAACTAACGTGTGTATGATTTGTGTAATTAAATTTAATATAATCACTATTTACATAATTTTTTAAAATAAATATATATATGTCATCGCATCATTTGATTGTTGTAAAGTTGACATGATAACTCTAATGTATCCTATAATATATTATAGATACTGAACTTATGAGTTTGAAAATAAATGAATCACTTGTCTACAATATTACTCCCTACAGGGTGGATTGGATTTTTCAATTTTGTATGTCTTAATTATTCAGCAACAAAGTGAATTCCTCAAAAACACACTACAACATAAAAGACTTTTAATGCCCTTTAGAATATGCCATTATATGGTTAAGATGGCATAAACTAGTACGCCGTTGATTCATAAGCCGTAGAAAGTCATATACTTTCAATGGCATAATTTTATTGTCGTTGATGTTGCCATTAAGAACGATATAAGGAAAGAAAAACTTGTCGTTATTAATTACGTTAACAACATTTATATCTTTCCGTTATACTAAACTTTACAATTACTTTGGAAATGTAGTGTGAAACTGACTGTTCTTTTTTTTTTTCATGAAGCGATATTCTCAATTAATTATTTTTTTCCTTACCTTCACATATATATAATTATAAAGTACATACGTTTACACAACACATAATCTCATTCATCATCATTTAGTTTGATAAAAAAAAAAAGAATTATACAATGAATTCTTAATAAACAATTTCGCAATACTTTTTATTTTAACTTGCTTGAGTCAATACAGGAAAAAAGATATTAATGAAGTTATTACATTTAAAAATAATATTTACAAAAACTTGAAGTTCGCTATCCTAGAAATATATATTATTGTTCCTCTTCCTTTAAAAAAAGATTAATTCTTTTCTTTCCAAAGACTCGCAACAACATTAAATAAAACCTTTACATACTAAAAATAATAATTTGACTAATACATGATAATAATATAACCTTCAACTAAATTTTTTTGTAAAAACTTGTACCAATTCTAAGTACATATTGCAAAATGGTACCTTTTTCGAGATTTCATTTCATCAATTAATTCATAGTTGACACTTGACGGACGACACCAGTCACTCAACTATTCTTCTTGTTGATTGTTCTTTAGCCATATATGTACTATATAATAATAGAAAACTAAAAAAAAAATTGTAAAGCTAAAATGCTGAAAAAACCAATTAGACATAATATTCTTAATGGTAAAATAATAAAAATATAGTGTTTAACCCAAAAAAAAAGGTTAAATTGATTGATTTACCCTATGCACTCTTCGTCAAATGAAATTAAAATAAGGGAAATCATCATTGCACCACATTTATTTTACCTTATGTTCATCCAATCACTACAAAATTTTAACATATATTTTGCACTACCTTTCCTTTCACATTTGTATCAACTAGCCACTTTTACATTAACATTATTAAATAATTTTAATAAAATAACAATTTTACCCCCCAAAAAAATTAAAAGACTATTTTATCTTATAAAAACTTTTAAAATTAAAAATTATAATCATAAAAGTATACCTAAATTTAATAAAAAAATAAATCCCAAATAGAGATGCTCAACTGATTTTTACTAAATTTAGATTTTACAAAATTTTAATAATTATTTTTATTAAAAATTATAATTTTACAAAATTTTAATAAAAATCAATGAATTTATTTATTAAAAAATTATAATTTTGTAAAATTTTATTAAAATAACTGAATTTATTTCTTAAAAGAATAAATCCTAAAATTTTAATAATTTAGGGGATTTTTATTAAATCCCAAAATTTTACAATTATTTTTATAATTATAATTTTATATTAAAATAATTTTTATTAAAAATAAAAATTCTAATTTTGGGATTTATTTTTATTAAATTTAGGGATATTTTTATCATTATATTTTTTTTTATTTTTTTAAAGTTTTTATAAAATAAAATGGTCTTTTAATTTATTTGGGGGTAAAATTGTCATTTTATTAAAATTATTTAATAGTGTTAATGCAAAAGTGGCTAATTGATACAAATGTGAAAAGAAAGGTGGTGCAAAGTACATGTTAGAATTTTATAGTTGTTGGATGAACATAAGTCAAAATAAAGGTGGTGCAATAATAATTTCCTTAAAATAAATTAACTATCTATTGTGGTTCTCAAAGTAAAGGATTTTGGAGGAATGATACCACGAGGATTTGATAAATAAATTTAAAGCAAATTGATGATTGATTAAACAAAAGTATGTTATTGATTGAAGTAGATAGCATATTAGGGTAGAGAGAAAGAAGCCCGAGTTTGACAAAGGAACCCATAAGAATTGAAGAGGAAAGACGAGATTTTTTAGGAATGAGTGAAATAGAAAAGCAACGAATTTTCTATCGTTAGAGATTAACTTGCAAAGAGAGAGATATCATCTAATTGAGAGTAAACACAGAAAATTATTAAATTCAATAGTTTTTAGGATTTTGATTTAATGGAATATGAAATATGCCATATAAAATCTATTATTAATGGCATAGAATCAAGAACTCGCAAAAGTAACTTCATTACTTTGTAATTTTGAATCCGGAAGTGGATATCTCTTCTGATTGGAAGATTATGGAAACTAGCTGCGCAGGTAATAACAGTAGGTCGAAATGGATCGTCCCACTATTTCCTCTTGTCAGTATTGCTAACGATGACAATGTGAATGACAATCTTGATCTTCTTATTATCCCTAAATACGGGAGAAACCCTAACCATACTATTTAATTACGATGTTATATATCTTTTTGTGTTATGCTTTATTGAATAAAGTGAGGTATTATTACCTGTCAATTATGTTACTGTCGGTTTGGTTCAATTCAACTGATAAGATCTCTTGAGATATACAAGAGATTTTATTTGTTTATTTATATGTATCGTATTTTCCTGGAAAAGGAAATAAATAAATAAATATTGTTGCAAAAAAAATCTAATATTAATGGCATGTAAATCATGCTTTCAAAAAGTGTTATAACAGCATTTCAAAATTATATTATCTAACAATAAACTAAAGTTATCTATCACATGTTTTTAGTATATGCTCTCATCCTGATGATAACAATGTTTATAATAGAGATGCCGTTTTTGACCAATTACAACAGCAATTAATTAAATTATACCGTAGATGATGTGCCATGGAAAGCAAATTTTGTTGTAGTGACAGGTATGTGAGTCACGTCATGTTTCATTTTCATCTATATTTTCTTTTGGAATAATTTTCCAGGGAATCAAATTTGTAACAGTACTACACAAATTAATACCCCATCAAACACAGTGTTCTGGATTCTCTCCCTGGTCTTGTATAAATATAGCCATGAAGGACTAGAATCCCATGTAATATAAGTGTCATATATACAAATCCTTGAAATTATATTCTAAATTATGGCTCTTAATCTGCTCTCTTCACTACCTGCAACATGCAATTTCACCAGATTATCCTTTAGATTATCAAGCAACGTTAATGGCCCTGTTCCTCTTATTAGTCGAGTCCAATATCGCATGGCTGCATCCACCACTACTATTAAGCCTGCCGATCAAAGCTTTATTAGGCGATCTGCCGATTACGGGCCAACCATTTGGAGTTTTGATTTTATTCAATCACTTGACAGTAAATATAACGTAAGTAATTAATTAACTAGTTTAATTGTCTCTAGTTAGCTTCAATATATACGTGGTTAATTAAGTAACATGTTACTTGAAGTTAGAATTTCTAACTACTTTAAATTTAGATGACAGATGCAAGAGGAATCATTGATTGAACACAGCACACCTTCTTCAGTCACTTTCTTTTCTGTATATATGCATTAGTGCATAGCTTGAGTAGCAAGATTATGTTGTTCTAGTTACAGCTGTCATTTAATCTAATGGCTATAAGTCAATTGATCTAACGGCTACTGCTATTGTACTATACATATATCACATAATCATTGTCTTCTTCCTCTGCTTTTTTTTTATATTATTATATGAGACTAATGCTCAGATTATAAATTATATTATATAAGATTACAATTGATATTTATAATCAGATAATTACCGGGATTAATTTACATTGATTATTAAGGAGAATATTACCTTCACTTAATTAAATACTATAATTAAAGAAGGAAATAAGCTTGACGCATTAAATACCATAATTAAGGAAGGAAATAAGCTCGTACATGCGTTGCAGAAGTTCAAACTGCTGCACCCACACTGTGAGGGCAAGGTTCTGGCCACTCGACCTTTTCTTCCTCTGCTTTTACTTTCTCCCTAACTAACTCTTGGATTGTTCTTGAGACAATGCTGATTCATGCTCCATGTCAGCTTGATGACTCCAGCTCACTGCCACTTTATCTCCAGCTCATTATGCTTGCCAGTGCTGCAAGCTTCTCTAAGACATTTTAACAAACACATTGCATCCTTATCAAGCACTCACTTCAATATTTGATTTGATTTGCCATGTAGGGAGAATCATATGCCAGACAATTGGAAAAGCTGAAGGAGCAAGTAAGGGCGATGCTACAGCGGGATGATAAAGTGGTGGATTTGGATCCTTTACATCAACTTGAGCTCATTGATAATCTGCACAGACTTGGAGTTTCTTATCACTTTGAGGATGAAATAAAAAGAACTTTAGAAAGGATATGCAACAAGAATACCGAAAAAAGCTTATACACCGTAGCACTCAAATTTAGAATCCTAAGGCAATATGGTTATGATACGCCCGTAAAAGGTACGCACTCGTGCATTTTTTTGCAATGATATTTAGACAAAAAGAGAAAAAAAATGATAGAAACACCGATAAACTAATTATATGAATACTTGTAGAAACTTTTTCATGTTTCATGGATGAGAAGGGGAGCTTTAAGTCATCAAGCCACGGTGATGATTGCAAAGGAATGTTAGCTCTGTATGAAGCTGCATATCTCCTGGTAGAAGGAGAAAGCAGTATCTTTCGTGACGCTATAAGTTTCACCACCGCATACCTCAAAGAATGGGTAGCCAAGCATGATAATAATAAACACCACAATGAATATCTTTGTACATTAGTGAATCATGCTTTGGAACTTCCACTACATTGGAGGATGCGAAGATTGGAGGCAAGGTGGTTCATCGATGCATACCAAAGTGGACCAAACATGAACCCTATCTTGCTCGATCTTGCTAAACTTGACTTTAATATTGTACAAGCAGTACACCAAGAGGATATCAAATATGCGTCAAGGTAAGAATTTAGATATATAATCTCATTAGAGTTCTTCTCAGCCTCTTTATAGCATTTGTGGAAATGTGGAGATCCGCACACAAGAATGATTAAGTCTAACTGAGCATGCATTTATGTAACTTAATTAATTTCATGGTAATAAATTATGTGGTCAGGTGGTGGAAGAAAACAGGACTTGGGGAGAGGTTGAATTTTGCAAGAGACAGAATAATGGAGAATTTCTTCTGGACCGTTGGGGTGATATTTGAACCTAATTTTGGATATTGTAGACGGATGTCTACAATGGTCAATGCCTTAATAACAACAATCGATGATGTTTATGATGTCTATGGGACATTGGACGAACTTGAACTTTTCACGGATGCAGTTGAGAGGTTACTTTTATTTATTGTCATTTATATCCCTATGATTGTGTATGAAACATGATCTAGTGAGGACTACTACTCATCATATGATAAACACTTGGACATATGATATGATTTTGTGATTCTAATGAATATTGTTAAAAATATGAGGTAATTAGATAAAATTATGTGATAGTATTGCCCAGCATACAGCGAACACATTATCCACTAGATCATTACTCATGAACTTATAAATTTATACATCTCTCTTATTTTAATTTAGCTATATTACATTGTTAGGTGGGACGCTACTACAATAGAGCAACTTCCAAACTATATGAAGTTGTGCTTTCATGCTCTCCATAATTCCATAAATGAAATGGCTTTTGATGCTCTTCGGGATCAAGGAGTTGGCATGGTCATTTCTTATCTTAAGAAAACGGTACTAGTAAATTATACCTTTCATTTTGATTAAGGAAGATTATTCTCCAATCACCTTAAGAATATCAAAAAGCGTAAATAACTATTATCATTACTAGTATTATCTCTACATCATTTCAAGTTCTAATTTTATGTAAACAAATCATTTTTCTCTTATCTCCGTAAGTCACTATTAAAATAATCTAAGATAAAAGATTATTTTGCTCCACCAATTTACCATGCGTTTTTCATTTTAGGGTAAATTAGTCTTTTATCTTAAATTATTTAATGATAGCTAACAAAGTTAATAGAAAAGTGTTTGGTTGATATAAAATTAAAATTTGAAGTAGTGCCAAGATATTATTAGAAATTTATGGTGGCTAATTATATTTTTAATATTCTTGAGGTGCTTGAAAATTATTTCGCTGGAAATTATTTCCCTTTAATTAATTTAATTTATGCTTTTGTATTTGATATTATTTTATATTATATTAATTAATTCGATATATAAAAATAAAACTTTCAGTGGGCAGATATATGCAAAACATATTTAGTGGAGGCCAAGTGGTACAACAACGGCTACATACCGACACTCCAAGAATACATGGAAAATGCTTGGATTTCGATATCAGCACCTGTAATTCTAGTCCATGCATACACTTATACTGCAAATCCAATAACAAAGGAGGGCTTGGAATTCGTGAAAGATTATCCCAATATAATTCGTTGGTCATCAATAATTCTACGACTTGCAGACGATTTGGGAACATCATCGGTACGATCAATTCATTTTTAATATTAAATTTGTTATGGAAGATGTCTCATATCCACTGACAACTCAATTATATTCTTATTATTAGTTGAGGAATTATTCTCAGCAATATAGGATATTCTCCATAACAAATTGTAGTACTCACAATCTGATTATTAGATAATTAGTTAATTGTTAATGTTGTTTATAATAAGTTCGATTGAATTAATTATTAGGATGAGCTGAAGAGGGGAGATGTTCATAAATCAATTCAATGTTACATGCATGAAGCTGGAGTCTCAGAGAGAGAGGCTCGAGAACATATACATGATTTGATTGCTCAGACATGGATGAAGATGAACCGTGATCGATTTGGAAACCCACGTTTCGTGTCCGACGTTTTTGTTGGGATTGCAATGAATTTGGCGAGGATGTCTCAATGCATGTACCAATTTGGAGACGGTCACGGACACGGTGTTCAAGAAATTACTAAAGCTCGTGTTTTGTCTTTAATTGTTGATCCCATTGTTTAATTAATTATATATAACTAAGCCTTGAATAAAAGAAAAACAGGATGATGCTCCAGCTAATGATAATTCAATAAAATGATATGTATGGTTATATAGTGAGATCCTTTTGTTAGGAAATTGAAATTTGCAATCTCATTGTCATCTTTGTAGTATTTTGTAGAAAATTGTTTCAGCATTTTTCATTTAGATATTTGGATTAAAAAAGTGACAAATCACTAATAAAATGAACTATAACATCGTAAATTAACGTACACTATAACACTACAAGGCATTATTTATCAGCATTTTATCAACCTTTAGTCCCTTTAGCAATTTTCATTAAATTATATATCTCAGGGCACACTGTCTGCATACCGAATTTTTGTCATTTGATAGAAATATCTAAATATAATTTTTTTAAGACCAATAAGCTCTTAAATCTTAAATCCTCTAATTCTTTTTCTTCAAAATTCTTCCTAAATCGTTTCTTCCAGCATTCAAATTTTTGAGATGTAAGAGGCAGAAGCTTAGTTCAATCTGCTGGACGATATATATATAACTCGATAACGATCGATCATCATTATTTATTCCTTGGGTGAATTTTCTGCGAATCTTTCTTTATTGATTGGGTGGTCATCATTCTAAATACTAAACGTGCTAATTTCCTTTCAACTCATGTTCCGTAATTAAGAAGTAAAATCTTAGACCAAGATCAAATTAGTAGATTAATTTATCCTCGTAAACGTGACAAAGGTTTGATTTTTAATTTTGCTGGTAGCTCTAAATCTAGCTAGCCGTCTCCCAAGCTTAATAGCAATCAAAGAAGTCAGAGCTGTTGTCTAAATAACAAAAGATGTTGGTATGTTGCACAGGTTACACAGACAATGTCCCAATATAACTTGATCATCCGAATTTTTTGAGAAAGGAAAAGGCATGAGCTTACTTCAGTCTGCTTGACGGTGACTTGATCAATCATCATTCTTAAATCTCCAAATCTTTATTCCTTAGTCGAATTTTCTCCGCATCTTTCTTCCTGATTGGTGGTTATTTTTCTAAATACCACACGTGCCTTCAATTTATTTCAACTCATGTTCTCTAAGTAAAAGTTAAGACTAAGACCAAATTAGTAGTTTAATTTATCTGCATACACGTGGTTCATTTTGCTGGTAGCTAGAAATCTATTTAGCTACCTCTCACAAGTCAGAGTTGGAATGCCCAGTTATTTAAATAACAAAGGATGTTGATACGTTGCGCCAGTGAATATATATGGAAGCCCTCATACTTTTTTAATACATACATTCTCTTAAATTATGTTGTAAAAGGGACATCAATGGAGCAAATACGAATTGAATCTACATTTTTCCAGATCCAAATCCGTAATAAAAATTAAGATCCGTATTTGCTCCAGATTCGTTATGGATCTATATTTTTCGCTTCATATCTAGATCCGAAATAAAAAATAAAGATCTATATTTGCTCCAAATCCAAAAAGAAAAATTAAAATCCAAATCTGCTATAGATCCATCATGAATTCTAAATCTTAATAATAAGAGATCAATTTTTTTTAGAAATAAAATTTAAGACTAAAATGCATTGGTAACAATTAAATTCTATAATGTGTACAAAAAATCTAATAAGTATTGTAGCTTCTACTTTTACACCAAAATAAATAAATAAGAAAGATAATAAAATATCGATCAAAGTAATTGAAGGAATAAGATCATTAAAATATTCTAATATCTCCTTTACTATCTTGATATTCACTGCACACCATCATCATTCCTATATCATTAAATAATAACATATAAGTTAAAAATGATTTATTATATTCAGTGCTTTATTATTTTTATTATGATCATATTTAACTAAATATATGATTAACATAATTATTTTATAGTTGATAGCCACCGATTAGTGATTATACAAAATAAATAAGATTATGAGAAAATGATAGAAAAATAAACTCAAGTCTATGGATTTTCCTAACAATTAAAGAACTGATCCAAGCATTCAAATGAAGTGGAGAAGTGAGAGTAGACTAAAAAGGAAAAAAGAGACTAAATTGTAGAGTAAAAAACTTTAAAAAATTAGGGCAGACTATCCTAATTTTATTTTACACTTGATAATTTTTTGTCTTATTATCAATTAAGTACCTTTAAGTTTTAAGATTCTTAAATACATGCTAATGAATAAATTTTATCATCATTTATAAATTTATAATAATTTATAATTACATAATTGTTAAGAATTTTTTAAAATAAAATTACATTAAATGGTGAGTGGATATGGATTTGGATATAGATATTAAGATAAATCCGAATTTGCTCCAGATTCGTCTTAGATCCACACATTGATATCCAAATCCGATCCAAATCCATTTTAATCCAACACAAATATGATCCAATTGGATTTGGATCACATGGATCTTGGGTCAGATCCGATCCATTGCCATCCTCAGTAAACCCCATGGTTTAAAGTGTGTCCGCATGACAAAAATGAGGGCGCTCGCACTAGAAAAAAAAATAATTATCCTTATATGTGGATGCCCGCATTTTTTAAATGCGGATTTGCCGTATGCACCAAAATCAGTATTTTAGAAGATGCGAGCGTCCCCACTAGAAAATAATTTGTTATGTGCGAATGCTAGATATTTTAAAATGCAGATTTGTTGTACACTACATATATTGCATGTATGCAGTGATTCTGTATTTTAAAAGATATAGACGCTACATTAGAGAAGGAATTATTGTGTGTGTGTGTGTAGAGAGAGAGAGAGAGAGAGAGAGAGAGATTTTTAGGTGTGGGTGTCCTCATTTTTTTAAATGCGGACATGTTATTAAACCATATGATTTACTAGTATGTCTACACTAATTTTTATTAAGACTACAAGAAAATAAGGATAAGACAACAACACTTTTACAACGTGCGTCAATTAGACGTTGTTAAACACAAAAACCACTACGTTCAACAAAGGCAAGTTGTTAAATATCTACATTTTATTACATTTTGCAACGTGCAAGATTGCACGTTGTTGAAACATATATAACCACAACGTTCAACAAAGGCAAGTTCTTAAATATCTACATTTTATTACATTTTGCAACGTGCAAGATTGCACGTTGTTAAAACATATATAACAACAATTTTCTACTTGTCAATTTTTAAAATGTTTTCGCAACATGCGTGCATAGACCGTTGTTAAATGAAGTAATTTTTGACAACGTACAAACATGCATGTTGCTGAAAAGGGTTTAACAACGTTCTTTAACTGTCGTTAATTGTAGAAAAGTTTTTGCAGTTCAATAAAAAATAGTTAATTATTATTATCCTACAATTTCTTATTATTTCCCATGTTATGAAGGCACTACGACACCGTTTTCTCTTAAGATGAAAATGAGGAAACCGCCTACAAAATTTTCATCTTCCCACTCTCATCCAAAATTTTCCCTCTCATCTCTTAAATCCGTGACTATAATGATCTTTCATTCACCCTGTCTCGTTTCATCTCCCAAATCCCTTAAGCCGAAAGATTGTATCTTAAAGCATTTCAAAGTTATGGCTTGAATCTCGAAGAACCATTCGAAGTGGAGTTTGATTAATTTTTAACTCCTTTGTCAAAGACAAGCAAACCCAAGTATTAGAGAATCGACAAATTCATGACTATATCACATTCTATGGTAGGCTTTTAATTATATTTTATTTTGGTGAACAATGTTTCTTTCTTAATTTCTTTAAATCTTTTCTGGGTTTACTTATTATGTTTGGTGAAATTAGATGTGGGTTTTTACTTTTTTTCTTCTTCTGAGGAATTGTCACCAGCTTTAATTTTGCTAAGTAGGTGGTGGTAATCGTGTTAGGGAAAAATCAGGTTTTTAAATTTTTATAAACCCTTTTAAGGACTGCTCTCATATAATATATATGAATACGTAATCTAGAAATCGTACTTTGAAAATCCGATTTGGCTTTTTCCGTTGAAGTGATTTAGGCTCCTAGATCACGATCCGCCACCACCACTCCTGTTAGATCACGATCCTGCACCACCACGCTTGTTAGATCACGAACTGTCACCAATGATCTTCCAGGTTATGACTCAGGTTCGATCTGCACTTGACGTGTGGGCGCCTTTATCACTACCAAAGCAACTAGCACGAGAAAATTTTTTCTTTCAACAATAGAGAGAAAAATCTTATTATCTGATCTGTATAAAGTGGCTTCTCTATTTTCTTTAGAGAAAATAAGCCTTCTATATCTCCTTTTAGTGAAAACCCTAGGCTCCAAATAATGCCCTAAATAAAACTCACGTTACTTTTCATTTAATAGGGGACCCACGATGTAAAATAACATAAGGCCTCTTACACATAAGCTAATTAAATGGAGCCTCCCACTAAATGATATATTTAGGCTTTTGACCCAAATAGCTAGTTATCTTGCTTATTAGTCCAGTAGTGGTGCAGTCAATTAAATGAGCTAACCTAGGGATCATTTGGGAACATATAATAGTGGCTATAACAATTAGGCCTGTAATTAAACTAGCCTAATTATTTAATTCCAAATCTACTCAACTAAAAGATTGTAACTGACTTCCATAATTGTATGCTCGAATAATAATTTGTCCCAAGCCACATTGATTTCTTTACTGCACAATCCTTTGTACCACATCATTAATTAAATTGATATCTCAACTGTCCAATCAATTTAATAACATCTTATTCCTTGATACTTACTGGTTTTCTCTAATGATCATTTTCAACATACTAAATATGTTGACACACTCTGGCCAGAGAATTCTATGATCAAGTGCCGAAAACCCATCAAGAGATGTGTTGTACAAATTCTATATTGTTAATCTATAACTCCAATACTCATAAATGCTCCCACCAAGATACCAGGTAATCTAGACTACATGTATGTGTCATGCCCATTGGTAACTCAAATGAAATAACAATTACAATCATGAAATCATAATTAACTCAAGATTAAGATTACAGTAAAATCAACGCCTATGAGATTTAATAAGTCTGACAGTTATTACAAAGTTAATTAAATCTCATATGTGATCCTGTTCAATGTAGTCGTACTACATCAATAAATTCATACATGATTAAGACAAATCATTCAATGAATTTATTACAGTTTATACCTAAATAAAGTGCCCAACTTTATTTATCAACTGCGAACTAAATTTATTTAATCATAAGATAACTTGTATTTATGTCTTCTGTGAATCCACATGGTGATCACATAAATACATATAATATGATTAAATGAACTTTAATAAAAATATTAATGCAATTAAGATATTTGAATAAAATACCTCATTAATTTTATTAATCAGAACAAATGTTTATTACAATTAAATAAACATATATGCTTTTAAAGAGCATATTTTTCCCAACAATCTCCCACTAGCTCTTAAAGCATATTTGGCATCTCACGCATGCCTTAGTAAAAGGATCTGCCAAGTTTTGCTGTGACGCAAACTGAGTAACCTCTACATCACCTCTCTGCACTATATCCCTTATAAGATGA
>MKYO02000327.1:522-16289 GCA_002013955.2 Citrus medica
TTTTTTTTTTATAGAGTCATTCAACACGGCACCACTAATAATGGTGGGCCGTGTTGAATGTTGAATGGTTGGCACCGGCCATTTAGATGGCCGGCGCCAGCCATGACTTTCAACATATATTTAATTATAAATATCAGTATAATATATCTATTATAATAATAATTATGATAAATATATGTATAATACAATATCCTAATGTCTAATAACTATTAAAAAAAATCTCACAAGCGGTCACATCAAGTATAAGAGCATGAAAAGTTGTGCTCTTCGCGTAATTGAGGACCCCAAAGTATCAGGCAGAGATTGAATAAGATTTGATGAAGTCATACCAACCATGGTGAAACCAAATATTACTTGTCCCATTAGCAGCATTATAAAGTTCATGTCCGAACCTTTTCACAAAGTTTTTTGGAATCCTCTACATTTATACAGGTAACATTAGATCAACAATATAAAAATAATTTGAAGCTCAAGTCTAGCTCCAATGATAAGGAATAAAGAATAGCCTTTCAGGACTCAAGTTTCTAGTTCGAACTTCAACAAGTGCATGAATTGATAATATGAAGGAAAAAAAAAAGAAGAAGAAAAGAAATACAGAAACAAGCAATCAGCAGTATCATATCAGCAAACAAGATGCCATTTAGGTTGAATTCAATCTCCCGCATGCAAAGTAATTTTAAAAGTCCAGCTAAAACAATCAAATCAGCAATATCATACAAGTCAGCAACCCAGATGCAGTTTAGTTTGAATTCAAACTTGGGCTGTGGCATGCAAAGTAATTTTAAAAGTCTAGCTATAACAATCAATCATTTAACAGTTCACAATAGCAGAGCATGTAGTAATCTTTTAATAATTTAAAAGAATATGCATGCAAGCCTTGCAAATACAGAAGAAACAAATAGCTAAAGGGGATCCTTTTGTTATACATTACCATTGGCTCTAAAGTGATAACAGCTTATGAATCAAAAAAATAATTAAACAAATTAACAAATGGAAAATGATGATAAGATTAATAAAAAAAAACATACGAGAGAAATGAAAAGAAGTTGTATGAATCAACTGTAAGCATACTTAAATATGATTTTCAAATAAAAACATAACATGCCCATAAAAATTAAGAGCGAAAGTTTAGAATCGAAACTCCAGCTATTAAAGTGTTTTGCAGCTGATTTTGATACTTCTGAAGTCTCTATAAACAATAGTGATGGTGTAGCATAAGTATTTTGTTTGATTACAGACTCAGGGACCAAAATCATTTTCCACCATCTTTTTTTAACATGTCATCTTTCCATCAAAGATGAAGTGGTGAAAAAAAAAGTTCGTTTTTAAGTCACCATTACAACTGTTAGTTGGTATTTATTTCTCCAAACGTGGCAAAATTGAACTCAATGAAATGTCGATTCACAGACTGAAATCTCCTTTTAGAAGACACCTCAACAGCCAGGTGTCTAATATTACCAGCTTCTTGTCTTCGAGGGAAGAGTGAAGAATAACCTTTCAAGAAATGGGAGGGACTTGACATATCGGGTTTCATTCCCTTGCCAAAAGCCATTGATTTGTTCTGCCACTGGTCATGTGTTCAATGGTAATAGATTAGCTTTATACTTCAAGAGCTTGTTTCAAGGAAATGTAATGTACGTCCGGTTTGGGCTACCCTTCAATTTTTAATTGTTATTTTTTTGTATTATATGAGATTATTACTCATATTACAACTCATATTACGTGAGAATATAATTGATATTTACAAATTAAATTATGACTGGAATCAACTTACATCAATGTTAATGGAGCGCTGTCTAAATTTTAACCCTCTCAAATATTCGAGAGATGTCTACTCCTTATTCTTAGGTAAAAGAAAAAACTACCTTAACTCAAAATTAATTAAAAAAAATACTCCCATAATTTATTGTGAAGATTCGAACTACTACTCTCCAACTTGAAGGGTAAAAGCTCTCACCACTCGGCCTTTGGCCGAGTGGCTTAATTTTTAATTGTTTTTAGGGTCACCCACTGAGCTCTTCTCCTAGGCTAGTCAAAATGTATTTTTAATTTTTTTTAAGTACATGTAAATAACTGTTATTACAGTATTTTGGAATTGTCCCTTGTTATTATCTTGGTATTTTGGAATTTGTCCCCCGTTGTTGTCTTGTTATTTTTGTCAATTTTCCTTACATTAAAATGATATTGTCATCAGTTCCAGGGAGTAATTAATTAACTTCTGCAGATGGTTTGAATTCCACTTTTTGCATCAAACTTCACTTAGACAGAAACAAAAAAAATAAAATAAAATTGTTTGATGTGAATCCCATTCTTAGGCCATGGACTAGTCAAATCATTATTTATGATACCAAATTTGAAAAAAAACCTTATTTAGTAGCCAATCCCTACTAATGACACTCAAAGGTAATTTAATCATATAAAAGTAACATAATTTATTATCAGAGCAATTTTAATCATCTGGGAATTTTCCTTAGCCTCTAGCATATTCTGTAACCACTGAAGCTAATATAGACCATAAAGTATCCGGTAACAAAAAGAAGAAAGAAAGTCATTTGAGGTCATAATTGTACATTGTGTTTAACATTTGAGGTCATAATCCGGTAACGGTGCATTAAAGGCAACAAAGTTAACTTGCATTATAATTAGTACATAAAACCGAGATCTCAAACTTCATAAACATAGCAAATTAAGTTCCAATTCCTGTTACCATGAAAGAGATAATCTAAATCTTAACAATTTCAAAAGTTCCAACAAGATTGAAGTCCTCTCACTAACATTTAGTGATCTATTTACCCTTTAATACATAAAGCTTCAAAAGAAATTTGTTCTTCCTAATAAGCTCGAAGATACAGATATCTCCTTCCTTCAATTTCTTGCTCTTCATAATTCTAACCATTGTGAAAACAAAACCCCCGTTCTGTATCCAATTGATTTGGTGAGGCTTCTCATTTTCATTGGAAATCAGAATTTTGATGGATTTGGTATCTCTGCAAAAAAACTCTTTGGCAAATTTCACTGGAACATACTGCACGAATAAAAAGAGATTCAAACTGAGTATATGAATGTATATCAAAAGCAAGGCTCCAAAATCACATTTGATTTAGCTGCTTACCACACGATGGTGATTTATGTCACTTTGCTGCAAGATAACCATGAATGAAGGATTTTTCAGCTCCAATGATTCAACAAATTTCACTGCTCTCTTGCTTTGCTCAGTAGTAACAATTCTGTGTTTTCTAGCAATACATATTCCCATTTCTTCAAGAAAATCCTGCAAATCACATTCATTGTCTTCGTATGGTTCTTCTTTTTCCACAAACTCTTCATTTTTTGATTCCTCACTCTTACTTGGATAATGTATCTCGCAAGCAGTCATATCAAATATAAGAACATGAAAAGTTGAGTTCTTCACATACTTGAAGACCACTAAGTACCCGGCGGAGATTGAATAATATTTTATAAAGTCATACCAACCATGATGAAACCAAATAGTTTTCCCATTCTTTCTAATACGAACTTCTGAAATACGGCCATTAGGGTCTATGAGTGTAGCGGCTTTAGAAAGTTCGCATCCAAAGTTTTTCACAAAGTTCTTTGGAATCCTCTACAATTACACAAGCAAGGTTAGGCTATAAACAGCCAACAAAATGCTTTCATCGTGATATTGCATATGATAAATTCAGTGAGCATACATGAATATGACATAGAAACAAGAAGATGAGTCCAAGAACCAATAGAACAATGGAACTGAATTTAATGTCATCAATACAAAAGATGTTATTAATAGAAACTAGTAAACAGGGGAACCAAGGATTTTTTATAATGATATTATGCAAATTAAAAGAGGTTGGTAGTGAAGTAAAGCCAAATAAAAATAACTCATTTCACTGTTATTCATACCCCACATAATGAATCCCACTTCCTCCACTTTGAAAATTGAAGAAGACAATTTTTTGCCTCATAATTCGTGAGCTAAATTAATCTGAAAAGTCTAGCTATTACAATCAATCGTGTAGCAGTTCAAGTAAAATATTTAAAACAACGTGTATGGTGCAAGACTCTGTTCAACATGTGAAACTTATGAATGAACCTACAAACAATGGAAGAAACATATGAAAACTGATAAAATTAACTAAAATATCTGCAGAGAAATGATAAGAATTAATTACCAGCTTCTTTTCTTCAATGGAATAGGGAAGTATAATCTTGAAGAAATGAGACGCATTGGGTTGAGGTCTCTTGTTAAAAGCCATTGATGTTCTCAGTTTCAACTAGAAATGAATGCAAATGGTTTAGCTTTATTATTTCTTCTGGACTTTTCGTGTACCCCAATTTTTATCTGTCATTGGGTGCATGATCACTCTGCCGCTCTCCTTGTCCAATCAAGTTTTCGTTTTAATATATATATATTCAGTAATAATATAGCCATAAAATTTTGGTGTAAATTTATCCTATATAAACTAATGTGACATGATAAAATTAATTAAATTAAATATCTCTTTACCTATATAAATTATTTTTATTCAAATAATAAATTGATGTCAATTTGTACAAAATAAATTTATATAAAAATTTATAATTGTATCATCATTCATATATTTTTGTTGTAATTTTTTAAACAAGCATGTATAACTATCATTACAGCATTTTAGAGTTTGTTTTAATCTTTTATTTTTCTAAATTTTCCATCTTAAAAAGTATCTGGATGTAGCCCCAAGAAAGTTTGGTGTTCCAAGGAATGATAATGATACCTAAAAGTTCCAAAGCACAATATTGACCTCTGAACTTATTTCAATTCCAACATTTGCATCAGAATTCACCGCGTTATCTATTGGCCAATCAAATCAGCTAATGAGCCTACTTATAGGGTTCAGCTACTATGCATTCATGATTCGGTACCCTATTGTTTTGTCTGATCCAACCATTAAATTCAACTAAAACCTTTTCAACGGTAAGGATTTAATTGTTTGGTTATTAACGTTGCAGCCCCTAATTTTTTTTGAAATTATAAGAAAAGATTAGTTTTCAAAATGTTTACACATAAATCCCTTAAAATATCTTATTATCTTTACGTGGATCAAGGGTAATTTAGCAAATAAACTTAATTAAGTATTAAACATATGGATGTATTATTTTAACTTGCTAAACTACTCTCCATATCCATTTGCTTAAAATACCAATTAAATTACAATATTGCTATCTTGCATTTAGTTTAATACAGGATTGGACAAAGTTTTATATAAATTTTGACAATATTAAAATAAAAATAAATAAATATTAAATAAGTACTTGAACGGTAATTTAAGTTTCGTTATAGAGTTTATAAATGTTATTTTTAAAAACAATAGATTTCTATATGCAAATTTAAATTTATGTACAATTACTTATATCTTATCACATATATGGAGCTGAGATGATGTTTAGAAAATTATAATCTCAATTATTTACTTAATGTGAAAACAAGTAAATTGTATAATATTTATTCTATTACTTAAATTTAAAGTTTTAAAGAATGAAACTTTAATGTAAAATTGTAAAGAATGAATAATAATTTAAATTAATGGATTATGGGAGAATTAGATTTCAATAAAAATTTAAGACTAACTAACTTTTAAAACTTCTAATGTAATTGTTTTATCTCGTGTTGTTAATATTAGATAAAAATTATTATATTTTAATTGGGGTTTATTGTGTAAGGATGTGTTTGGGATTGAGGTGCTGTAGCTTTTAAGCTACAGCTGCTGTGAAAAAAAAGCTATAATTATGAAATAAAAGTTAATAATATATAGTAAATATAAATTTTAAATAATAATTTTATCAAAATTATTAAAGATATAATAAATTTTATATTATACAAGTGAAAAATTATGTTAACATAGCTTAAAAGATACAGCAGCTAGTGTTTACCAAACACTTTAGTGCTGTAGCTTTTAAGCTACAGCTGTCCAACCTCAATTCCAAACGCACCCTAAGAGTTTTAATCTTAAAATTTTTATTATTTATAGAAAACGATAGGGCTGCTGAAGAAAATGTCACCTTAGTTATATATTTTCCTTTTAAGTTTCTTTTCTCAGACTTGATTCACCACGGAATGGTACAAGTTTAAAGAAAATTAAAATAAATTGTCTTTTTGAGTAATGCTCACTGACAGGAGATTCTGCCATATATGTTGTTGGGTCATTTCAAGATTTCAAAAAAGAAAAAAGGGCATAAAAACTTTTGATTTTCTACAGAAAATAATGAACGTGCAAGATTGTTCAAAAACTATTCCACAGAGAAGCCTATAAGTCAAGATAGCTAAACGTTAGCAACTGCTTGTCTATGTTAAGAATAAGAAAATACAATCCGGTTACAAAATGTGAAACAAAATTCAAGCTGTCATTCACTCTCATTCATGCCATTATATTCAAAAGCATCACCAACTTACAGTCAGCAGCTAAAATTCACTCTCTTTAAGCATGAAATATTGAAAGTTTTAGAAGAACATCCTCCTTCCTGATAAGCTCGAAGACGCATATATCTCCTTCAGCCAATTTCTTGGCCTTCGAAAGTTCAGCCCATCCCTTTGATAAAAAGAAACCCCCCTTATGTCTCCAATGGATATGCAGAGACCTCTCTGTTTCATTAAGTACTTGCACTTTGACAGATTGGGCATCTCTACTGAAAAACTCGTTAGCAAATTTCGCTGGAACATACTGCAAAATTAAAAATAAAAAATAAAAATGGTTGCAACTAATTAGTATATATCAAAAGTTCAAAAGTAAGGCAAGCAAAACTTCTCAATCGCATTCTAGTTAAAAACTCACCGCATAATGTTTATCTCTTGGCAGCAAGATGACCATGAATGTAGGATTTTTCAGCTTCAATAATCTGGCAATTTTTATTGCTCTCTTCTTTCCTTCGGCCGAAATTCGACATCTTTTAGAAACATATATTCCCATTTCTCCAAGTGAATCACACAAATCAAGTTCATCTGATTCGTTTTTCTCTGCCAACTCTTCCTTTTTACGCTTCTTGCTTCCTGGGTCACACTTGTACTTTACTTTTGAGTTCTCAAGTGAAGCTCCAAACTTGCAGTTCCATTTTGAGCTCTTTTGAGCAAACAACCGTTTACTTATCTCAACACAGTCCTCACTGTCCACCATCTCATCCTTCACATTTTCTGATTCTTCACTCATACACGGATACTTAATCTCGCAAGCAGTCGTATCAAATATATGAACTCGAAACCTTGAATTCTTCTCGTATTTAAAAACTAAGAAATATCCAGGGGTGATTGAATGAATTTCTACAAATTCATGCCAACCATCACGAAACCAGACATTTCTCCCATCTTTTTTCAAGCTCACTTGCGATTGACGGCCATTAGGAAGTGTTAATGTAGCAGCATTAGTAAGTTCATGTCCAAACTTTATCGCAAACAGTGGTGGAATCATCTAGATTTTTATGCGAATAAAGTTAGTAAATAATCTATTAAAAGCAAGTCAAAATCAACCAACAAAATGCTTCAATGATCAGTGCTGCTGAAGCAAGAAGACAACAACGTATAATGTACCGTAAAGAAACTGATCAAGTTAGCAATTAAAGAATCTCTGCAGATAAGTGAATAAAAGTTATCGAATTACCAGCTTCGTGTCTCCAGGGGGAGAAGGAAGAATAACCTTGAAGAAATGAAAGGGACTCTCCAGCATAGAACTTGACACTTTGGGTTTCACTATCTTGCTAGAAGCCATTGATTTGTTCACTTACCAGAAATGAATGCAGCGGTTGCATTTTACTCAATCAACTTTTTGTTATTTGTCTTAATCAATGCAAGTACTTGACATGGTTCAACAGTTTCCCTTCTTCCCAAGAAATTTTGAGTTCCAATTAATGATAACGATACTCTAGGTCCAAGCATTAACTGACTTCTGGACAGTTGTATTCCAAAGTTTGCATTAAACTTGAGGCAGAAGGTAAATTTTTTTTCCCTAAGTTTTTGTACTCAGACTTGACTATGAATAACCTAAATTTTTAAATTTAGAAAGATTTAAAAAAAAAAAAGAAAAAGAAAACTGCACTTAAAATTCCATAAGTGATAGCAATCAATCGCAATCTGTACACAGCTCTATACATTGAAAGTTTTATGAACATATACAAAACTGGAGCCACATTGTATAGGCCATTAGTAATTTTTTCCTTTTTAAGAATAATTCGACCTGACACATGCTTATCATTTTCATTCATAGATACACGCCTAGAGCTGGACTTAACTGTTGGGTCAGCTTATGGGGTCCAGAGAAATTAAGTACCGAAAAGCAAAAAAGCTGTGAAGTTCTATTGCAAATTGCCTTTCAATTGTGGTCCAACCCACATTAATAATTCTACCCAGTACATACTAATTATTTTCATTCATAGATACGCATACAAGAGCAGTAGAGCTGGAGTTAACTGTAGCTTATGGGGTCCAGAGTAAATTAAGTAGTAAAAAGCAAAAAGGCTATGGAATTGTAGTGGAGATTGCCTTTCGGTTATGGTGCAAACCCTATTAATCATTTTCCAATGTTTCCTTATCCTTTATGATAAGATTTCTCATATAAAACCAATCTTTCTTTACACGTAATGATTTTTGCTGTAACCTGACCTTACCTCTGTTTCCCAATTCATAATTATCATTCTTAATTATTGTCTTGTTTGCATTGAACCTCAAATTTTGACAAAACAATTCCACCAGATATCAGCTATTAAGTAAAAACATTTGCCGTATCCAACATGGACATCAAAGTGTATTGGTCATTTTTGGCTGTTACTGACATCCTTGTGTTCTGTTTTCTTGGTGCAAGGGCTTCTACAGTTGTTGCAGGGAATGAGACAGATGAAGTAGCCCTGCTTGAATTCAAGTCCATGATCATTGATGACCCTCTTGGAGTTCTAGCCTCATGGAATAGTTCCATCCATTATTGCAAGTGGCATGGTGTTACTTGTGCTCCAAGACACCGGAGAGTCACAGTTTTGGACTTGCAGTCCCTTCAACTCGGAGGCTCTATATCACCTCACATGGGAAATTTGAGCTTTCTTCAAAAATTACATCTCCAAAATAATAAAATAGTTGGAAACATCCCTACTGAGATTGGGAAGTTAGTCAACTTGCAGAGGCTGGAATTGTGGAATAATCAATTATCAGGTACCATTCCCTCTGCCATAGGAGATCTACAAAATTTAAGAATTTTGAACTTACATAAAAACAAAATTTCAGCAAATATTCCAATATCTATTGGAAATTTGAAAATGTTAATCAAACTAGATTTGAGTGGCAATTTTCTTCAGGGCACCATCCCATCAAGCTTTGGCCAATGCGAGAACTTGGTAGCTGTTGATCTTTCTAATAACAATCTTAGCGGCACCTTATCTCCACAACTCATTGGTCTCTCAGCGTTATCATTATTAAATGTTTCTGGAAACCTTTTATCAGGTGGCATTTCCAATAATCTTGGTAGTTGTACTGGTTTGGAACAATTAGATATGCATGGAAACTTATTCGAAGGTCCTATTAGTTCATCTTTGAGTTCTTTGAGAGTTCTTAGAGTTTTGGATTTGTCTCAAAACAATCTTTCAGGTGATGTTCCTGAATTTTTGGCTGGATTTGAATTGTTGCAAAACCTAAATCTCTCTTACAATAACTTTGAGGGCATGTTACCAACAAAAGGAATATTTAAGAATACGAGTGCTACTTTGGTTTTGGGGAACAATAAGCTTTGCGGTGGCATACCTGAATTTCAGCTGCCAACATGTGCTCCTAAGAAGACTAAAAGGAAGAGATCGACCCTTCATTCGAAATTGGTGATTGCTATTGACATTGGGCTTCTATTACTTTCTTTGATACTACATTCTGTGTTATATTGTTTGGTATGGAAGAATGAAAGAGAGAATCCTACTCGAAGAGGGAATTCTATACCAAGAGAGAATCCTAATTCAACAAATTTCCTAAAACTGACATACCAAGAAATCTACAAAGCTACGAATGGTTTCTCCTCGACAAATCTGATTGCTGCAGGCAATTTCAGTTCTGTTTATATTGGAATTCTCATTGATGGTACAACAACTGCAGTGAAGGTGTTTAACCTTGCTTATTCTGGTGGTTCCGAGAGTTTCGTAGCTGAATGCGAGATCATGAGGAAAATAAGACATCGAAATATTGTCAAGGTTGTCACTGCATTTTCTGGAGCTGATTATCAAGGCAAGGACTTTAATGCCCTTGTTTATGAGTTCATTCCTAATGGAAGCCTAGAGGAGTGGTTGCATCCAATTAATGGGGAAGATGAAAGACACAAGGCGCCAAGGAATTTAAATTCTTTTAAGAGATTAAACATAGCCATCGATATAGCCAGTGCACTCAACTATTTGCACAATGATTGCATACCTTCGATAGCTCATTGTGACCTCAAACCCAGCAACGTTCTTCTTGATGATGAAATGACGGCACATTTGGGTGACTTTGGCATAGCAAGATCTCTTCCAGTGGAGACAAGCTTCATTGATGTCATGGGAACCATTGGTTATGTTGCTCCAGGTATTCCACTTTTTATACTTATTAATTACAGTCTGATAAGCAAATGAAATTTCTCAATATTTTCTCCCGTTTAAGAAAATGCACAGTAGCGGTCACCTCCTAAGTTTATTCTTGAGTCCTCCCATGTGCATTCGGAGGTTGATTTTATAGAATACTTGGACTATATCTGGCTGGTTATGGGCCCAGATATCGAAATGACACTTTCATGGAGTTGATTTACGAGGTTAAAAAATATTTCTGCTTCTAAGTATATCTAAATTGTAATGTAATTTCTTTATAAAAAAAAAGCATTTATATGAGTCATCGAGTCCTTTAACATGTGGTAACAGTATTTAACATTTTTAATGCTTTAATGCAGAGTATGGAATGGGATATGGTTCATCATACGGTGATGTGTATAGTTTCGGCATCCTTTTACTAGAAATGTTCACAGGACTGAGACCCAATGATGACATGTTCAACGATGATTTGAACCTTCATAATTTTGTTAAGTCAGCTTTGCCTGAAAGAGCAGAAGAGATTTTGGATGTTGTTTTCTTTCAAGAAATTGAAGAAGAGGAAACAATGTACAAAAAGGCATCTTCAACTTGTACTCAGAGTAGCATAATTTTGGAATGCTTGATCTCAATATGTAGAACTGGAGTTGCTTGTTCTGCTGAACTGCCAAATGAACGGATGAAGATCAATGATGTTGAGTCAAGACTACGTTCGATAAAAATGAAACTTCTTAAGACTCCTGTTTATGAAGAGAAACAAACTATAAATAACCTATCATTCAAGGATCTCTACGATGCTACTAATGGTTTCTCCTCAGCAAATCTGATTGGTGCAGGCAACTTTGGCTCTGTTTATAATGGAACTCTCTTTGATGGTACAATAATTGCGGTGAAGGTGTTTAACCTTATTCGTCCTGGTGGTGCCAGGAGTTTCAAATCTGAGTGCAAGGCCGCGATAAACATCAGACATCGGAATATTGTCAGGGTTTTCACTGCAGTTTCTGGAGTTGATTATCAAGGCGCAAGATTTAAGGCTGTTGTTTACAAGTTCATGCCTAATGGAAGCCTAGAGGAGTGGTTGCATGGTAAAGATGATACACACTGGAGGTTGTTGAATTTTGATTTTCTTATTAAAAAGAAACTGGACATAGCCATTGATGTTGCACGTGCACTTAAGTATTTGCACTGTGATTGTCAACCTCGAATAGCTCACTGTAACCTCAAACCCAGCAATGTTCTTCTTGATGATGAAATGATTGGACATGTTGGTGACTTTAGCATGGCAAGATTTCTTCCGGACACTGATGAGCAATGCCGCTTCATCGGTATCAAATGATCTACTGGCTATATTCCTCCACGTACTCTGTTTTTTATTTATTAATTACAGTTTCATAAGAAAAATAATTTCTCATATCTGTGAAAGTGCATTCAAATGCGTCATCCGGTCCTTTAAAGTGTTGCTAACAGTATTTGACATTTTTAATGCAGACTATGATATGGGATTTGAGGATTCAACATATGGTGATGTGTATATGGGATTTGAGGCTTCAAGATATGGTGATGTGTATAGTTTTGGAATTCTTTTATTAGAAATGTTCACAGGAATCAGACCTACTGATGGCATGTTCACAGGCAAGTTTTTTTTTTAAATTATTATTATTGTAGGCTAACAGCAATCCAATTTTCTCTCATTCATGCGAGGCGTATTCAAACTCAGACATTTTTTTTTTTCCACTCAAGTTATTTTACATTGGCACCCATATATTCACAGGGAAGTTGAACGTTCGTAACTTCGTTAAAATGGCTTTGTCTCGACGAGTAGAAGAGATTGTGAATGATTTCAATCTTCAGGAAATTGACGAGGACGGAACAATGTGCATGCAGGCATCATCTTCGTCAAGCACTAGTACTCACGGCAGCATAATTTTGGAATGCTTCAATTCTATATGCGAAATTGGAGTTGCTTGTTCGGCTGAACGTTCTAGTGAGAGGATGAAACTCAATGATGTTGAGTCAAGACTGCGTTTGATTAGAAAGAAAATTCTTGAGACTCCTGTTCGTCCTGAAGACAAAAAAAAGATAAGCATGCCCCTCGGAAGACCTTTGTCTGCACGGGGCGTAGCATGTGTTGGTCTGCCCCTTTTTTTGCCCTTTAGTTTGTTTAAATATTGTTCAAATCTCATATTTCTTTTTGATTTTATAAAGTGGTGCGTGCCTGGTGATCATGCACAAAAGACTTTTCTCCGAAATGCACAAAAGACTTTTAATTAGCCTTATACGATGCTTCCTCCAGGATCGGGGATGTATACTTTTTCTTATTTTAATACACGGTGGGACTGAGATTTATACGACACCCCTCATGATAATTGTTGTTAAGAGGATATTATTACCATTTAAATCTCATAATTCTTTGCATTTTTTTCAACCTTCCAAGAAAAGGGTGAGGCCCGATCCCGAAGGAGAAGCCATGATGCTCAAAAGACTTTTATAGCCCTGGATAGTGGATGCTTCCACGTGAATCGGGGGATGCACTAAGACATTAAAGACAACGGGGTATGCCAGCTAACACATTAATGCATAATTTTACATTCCTTTTCATCTTATCAATAAATTATTGGAGGCAAGTTGTTGATTGGCATTTGCCACTAGAGGCCGACGCCTCACCTGGCTTGGATTAAAAAAAAAAAAGGTCATCTCACCTTATTTTTTATGTTTATGTTTATTTTTATTTTTTTTCTTTTTCTAAACAATTAAATGATACTAGTATTAGAGAATTATAAAAAGATTCTTTAAATAAGATTTTATTATTTATTTAAATAATTATATCAATAATTAAATTTTCAAAATACTAATCAAATAATATCACATTATTTTTTTTATATCATGATTATAGGATAGAAGTACTATAATTACTGCATTAGTAATACTAAGCATCCAAACATCTAAATTCTAATTTGAATCTTAATTGATGTGGCATTCATTAATTGGATGGTGTTTAAATTTTTTTACAAATTATAGAATAAATCATCTAATAGATGAGTGACATATGATATTAGGACTCAAATATTGAGATGCTTAACATTATTGACATTATTGAAAAAATTAAGGGTAGTTTAATTTTGTGAGAGAAGAACTTAATTAAAATAATATAAATTTATTTTATTTGAAAAGTCTTTTGGTAAAAAAAAACTTATTTCTTTACTTTTTATTTATCATATGAATAAATGAATAAGTATTTAAAGAAAAAATTACATGAGTATTTTGTTAATATTGTTAAAGACAGTAAAAAAAAAACTAAAGATATAATCTCAAATAAGGGAAATAACCTCTAACCTTAGGTGACATTTGGTTTTTTGTCCAAAATCTTAATAGATCTGAATTAGTTAAAATTTTGAATAGAGCCGAATGTCTGAATATGAATATTATATATATATTTTTTGAATCACTAAAAATAAATATTAAGTTATTTGTTTTTAACTTAAAAGATATAAAACTATTATTTTATAGAGTGGGGTGCTAATAGCACCCCGTAACTTTCTTTTCGAACCGTTTTTTACCAAAACCTATTTTAATTCCCAAAATATCCTTTTCTATTTTTTAATTTTTTTATTCAAAAAGAAAAACAATTCAGTTTCTTCCAAATAACTCTAATTACAAATATTGTTTTCATAAATTTTTGAATTATTAAATCATACATATTTTACTCAAAAAAATTAAATACATGTACAAATTAAGTAGAATTAAAGTAGACTCAAATAACTATTATTTATTTTTTTTAAATTAAAAATAAGTTTACAAAATTTATTAATAGAAAGTTTATAAAGTTTTGTAAATTAAAGTGGAATCAAATAGCTATTATTTATATTTTTTTAATCAAAAATAAATTTTGTAAATTTCTCAAGAAAAAGTTGTTTGTGAGGAAATAAAAATTGTAAAAGACTTTGATGTAGTTGTATGGTGTAAAGAGTTGAAAAGAGAAATATAATGGTATAACTAGATTTATTTTGTCCTTTAATGTAATTGCAATAGGAGAGGAGTTTTAAAAGGATTATAGAGGGGTGCCAATAGTTCAACTCAAGTTTTATTTTGTCCAAACACAAATTACATTTCTGTAATAGGCATAAATGTCCAATAAATTTTTCAATATAGTTTACCCCAAACTCACCATTTTTGGCATCTTGTTAACAACCAATCAGTTCTATCCCTATCCGTTCATCCTTCTCAAATCTCAATTTGCTCTCTTTTATATAACCGGGACCAAGAGCTTATGGTTTACTACTTTAACAGGGAATGAGAATGATTCCTATCAATCCAGTTTCTTAATCGGGTATTTAGGAGAGAGAGGAACTACACAACCAAGTAAACCGGCCTCAATGAGTCCTTCAGGACTACAAAAAATGTTGGGGCACGTTCACCTTTTCATCTAAGGTGGATACGAGAATGATTCCTGTCCGTTATTGATAATGTTTACTCACTCAAAATATTAAGAAATGAGTATGGATTTAAAGTCGGGTTCATAAGTTTGAGAATGAGAAATAGGAATTTCATTCCCATAGAGGAGGTGGGAATTAAAACAGGAAAATAGAAATGAGGAATAAAATTGATATTTTTATTCTTAAAAAAATAAAATAAAAAAAGAGAAAAGGACACAGAGACCCCCAATGTTTAAATAAGGGACACAGAGACCCCCAACATTTGAAAAAAGGACACAAAACCCCCTAAGGTTTCAAAAAAGACACTCAGACCCCCATTTGTTACCAGAAATTATAATTTTAAAGTGCAATTACCATTATACCCTTATAGCATATTAAAAAATAATTGTTCATTATCCAATTTATTCCTATATTATTAATAAAATTACGAATATAACTTCATTATCCAAATTTTCCATTTAATTTTTGTCAAATTTTCTCTTCAACTAAATAAATTGAATCAATTGCTCAAGAATAAAAATAAATTAAATTGATTACTAATATAATAAAAATAAATTTAATCCATTTTCGTATATATCAAAATAAAAATAAAATAAATTTATTCCTATATTATTAATAATCCATTGGGTAATGAAGTTATATTTGTAATTTTATTAATAATATAGGAATAAATTGGACAATGAACAATTATTTTTTAATATGTTATAAGGGTATAATGGTAATTGCACTTTAAAATTATAATTTCTGTTAACAAATGGGGGTCTGAGTGTCTTTTTTGAAACCTTAGGG
>MKYO02000327.1:23657-42922 GCA_002013955.2 Citrus medica
TAACTCGTCGTTTCAAATTTCAAAATATGAAGAGTCGGGAAGCGCCACGTCATTAACCACCACAAGAGGCCAGACTGGAGCAAGCCCAGATATGCAATAGACAGGCTCATTAAGGCCCATGCTCAGAAGACCTGAGGAGAAGCCCCGGGCTGGTCAGCTTCGACCATCAGTTTCTACTCTTCTCTCATTTCACTTGCAAGACCAAAAACCGGGGGACTGGTGTTGAGTACGTACAAGCACCAGGTCGGCCATGCTACTACTTCCGCCCTGGTATGGCTCACCTCAACCAAATGGTGCAAGCAGAGCGTGGAGGCGAATGTGGCCCGACCAGAGACGAGTGCCCGACCGGAGATATATGCCGAGCCGATACCCGTTTCCTGAAAAAGATGGAACACGATCCCACAGACTCATGGCGTTTGCGTTTTTCCCGGAACCGTTACGAGGCATTCAATACCCCACGTCTACCCATGATGTAGCAATTAAAGCTCCATAAAAGACCACTACCCGAAAAAGAAGGAAGGAAGACAGAAGGGGAACGTGGAATAATGGCTATAAAATGAGGAAAAACCGATGAAGAAGGGGAGAGAAAAATTAAGAGAGGGAAAACGCTGCCAAATTGCAACCAGACTTTTTCTCTTACAAACTGTGAAACAAGTCAAAAACCCTTCTTAAATCCGAATTACATTGTTTTTCCCGTAAACACCTTGTGCTAACTTAGACATCAGAGGGTTTATGCCGGCAAAACCACCGGCGTCTCTGATCCGTTTTTGGTGAACGCAGGTCTAGCAAGAGAAAGGAAGGTGATTCCACCCCAGTGATCCGAGCAGCAGCTGACAACTTAAACGTTGGTGAAAGAATCTGGTCGGTCATAAAGCGAGCGGATTTGAGCATCAACACCTACTCGCATAACATAGCCCTTAGGATTTGTGAGTGTAGCGACATATGAGAGTTCATCCCCCAATCTTCCCACAAAATTTTGAGGAATCTTCTGCATTTTAGCAAACAAAGTTAGATGACTGTGTATCTGTAAACAAGAAAATGTGCTTCCATAACACTAGCAGTTACAAAGTTACTGTCACTGTAGATAAGGACTACACAAAAAAAGATATGTCCCATTCAGTAGTACAAGAGAAAAGAAGGGTTTGAAGTAATCTTCTGAGACACAAGACCATGACAAAAATATCAGTCAATTAGAAAGCTGACTAAAAGTTGGTCATTGACGCTATTAAAATGGAAACAATGCTTTTCAATAAGGAATGAACTTCAATGTGATTCAATTAAAAGTGATCACTCTGAAGCGAAGGCTTGCCGAACAGTTTAGCTAGATTTCACCATATATAACTCTTCAAAATGCAATTTATAACTTATAACATCAATATTTGCTATAAACAAACAAGAAAATGTCAACTAATAAACACCAAAATCTAATAAACTAATAAGTACTAAAGGGACAGAAACCATTTTCAACAGGTTAAAATGGAGCCTTTAACAATGTATCCGATAATAATATATAATAAATATGATTAAATAATTGAATAAACAAATATAATTTTTTGAATAGTTAATTTTTATGTATTGATTTAAACAAATGAGATTTTTTTTTCACTGTGTTATATTTTGAGACTTTGAATGTATTATTCTATTTTTATTTAAACACTTAATTTAATTAAATCTTTTTTAATTTTGAATTTGATTAGTAATAAAATTATTTTCATATAAGATTTTTTTTTATTTAATTAGTATGTAGAATGAACATAATTAAAAAATTTTAATCCACAAATCAATCTGTAAAATGATGGATTGGATATGGATTAAGTTGAATCCGCATTCGATAAGAAGACATATAAATTGAATTTAGATTGAATTCACTAATCTATGAATTGGATTAGATTAAATTAAAACTTTACAATTCGTAAAATCATAAATCGAATATGAATTGATATTTAATCTATAAAATCTGATCTGCGAACACTCTTATTCATCACCAAATTGTGCAAGTTTAAAGAAAATTGAAATAAATTGTCTTTTTGAGTAATGCTCACTCAACCTGTCATGAAGATTCTGCCATATATGTTGTTGGGTCATTTCAAGATTTGAAAAAAGAAAAAGGGCATAAAAACATTAGATTTTCTACAGAAAACAATGAACGTGCAAGATTGTTCCTGCAGCTTGTTCAAAAACTATTCCACAGAGAAGCCTATAAGTCAAGATAGCTAAACGTTAGCAAATGCTTGTATATGCTGAGAATAAGAAAATACAATCCGGTTACAAAATGTGAAACAAAATCCAAGCTGTCATTCACTCTCACTCATGACATTAGATTCAAAGCATCACCAACTTACAGTCAACAGCTAAAATTCACTCTCTTTAAGCACAAAATATTGAAAGTTTTAGAAGAACATCCTCCTTCCTGATAAGCTGGAAGACACATATCTCCTTCAGCCAATTTCTTGTCCTTCGAAAGTTCAGCCCATCCCTTTGATAAAAAGAAACCCCTCTTATGTCTCCATCGGATAAGCAGAGACCTCTCTGTTTCATTAAGTACTTGCACTTTGACAGATTTGGCATCTCTACTAAAAAACTCATCAGCAAATTTCGATGGAACATACTGCAAAATTAAAAAAATAAAAATGGTTGCAACTAATTGGTATATATCAAAAGTTCAAAAGCAAGGCAAGCAAGGCCTCCCAATCACATTTTAGTTAAAAGCTTACCGCATGATTTTTGTCACTTGGCTGCAAGATAACCAAGATGTGGCAATTCTTATTGCTCTCTTCCTTCCTTCAGCTGAAATTCGACGTCTTTTAGTAACACGTATTCCCATTTCTCCAAGTGAATCACACAAATCAAATTCATCTGATTCAAATTCATCTGATTCGTTTTTCTCTGCCAACTCTTCCTCTTCACGCTTCTTGCTTCCTGGGTCACACTTGTACTTTACTTTTGAGTTCTCAAGTGAAGCTCCAAACTTGCAGTTCCATTTTGAGCTCTTTTGAGCAAACAACCGTTTACTTATCTCAACACAGTCCTCACTGTCCACCATCTCATCCTTCACATTTTCTGATTCTTCACTCATACACTGATACTTAATCTCGCAAGCAGTTGTATCAAATATATGAACTTGAAACCTTGAATTCTTCTCGTATTTAAAAACTAAGAAATATCCAGGGGTGATTGAATGAATGTTGAAACCAAATCAATCACCAAGATCAACTTGGAACCCCCAAGACCCACTCTATGAAACTCGATCTTGATCTGGAACTAACACTAAACTGAGTTTTAACAAGAATTATGTTTAGTCACTTGAAATCAACCACACAATCAAAGAAAAACAGATCACACACTTGCACCAAGGGTTATAGTGGTTCGGCGAATTTCTTGCCTACATCCACTGTGAAAAGAGAAACAAGTTTTTACTGATTTCCAGAGAACAAGTTACAAATATGAAGAGTACACGTAACTCAACCAATACCCTTAGTAACAGACCCTAGGACCTTTTATACTCCTCTTAGAACAATCTGAAAGAACCCCAAGAAGTCAGCTCATGCTCCTGGGTTTCCAGCCAAGAAGATCTTGATCTAACCGAAAAAACCACTTCTTGAATTTGCTCTGGGACACTTGTCAATTGCTCATGTAATCTGCTAACTAAAACGCAGATGTGGCTGCCGTTTGAATTAGTGGAACGTGTGACGCATCACGTGCATTACTAAAGCATCAAGCCGACATAACGTTTGTATCATTCAGCTGCTCTGAACTCCAATGCTCGACATGTCGTTATTCTTCCTGACAAACAAACGACGTGTCATACATATCCCTAAGTTCAGATTTGAGCTTCATAACTCCAACAATGAATTTCTACAAATTCATGCCAACCATCACGAAACCAGACATTTCTCCCATCTTTTTTCAAGCTCACTTGCGATTGACGGCCATTAGGAAGTGTTAATGTAGCAGCATCAGTAAGTTCATGTCCAAACTTTCTTGCAAAGAATGGTGGAATCCTCTACATTTTTATGCGAATAAAGTTAGTAAATAATCTATTAGAAGCAAGTCAAAATCAACCAACAAAATGCTTCTATGATCAGTGCTACTGAAGCAAGAAGACTACAACGTATAATGCACCGTAAAGAAACCGAATTTGACGTCATCATGTGATATAAATGACTCAAGGCTCGTAATGATTTTTCTGATGAAATGATGCTCAGTAACGATGCATTTAAAAAGGGTTTGTAATGAAGCAAAGCCACACTAAACAATTGAAATTTAACTAGCCCTCAAGCGCATGGTCAGGTTGACTGCAGTACAGCTGTAGCCTCTACTAAAAATTTGGATTCAATTTTTGGGGGTGGTAAGGGACTAAGGGGGTAAAAATTGTATTTGGGTTTGCCCACCCCCTTACCTTTAAAAAAAAGAAAAAAAAATGAAATTTAACTATATATCTCTCTTAATTTTTGTCTATTAGATATATAAAGATCGCTACTACAAACAAGACTACACACTTGACCGTCAAATATCAATTGCTTGTTGAATCGTATGAATTCCGTAGAAGTAGGATACTCCAAATTCGTGGGTTCAAGAGTTTTATAAAACCTTCTTGGCAAAGCCACACTAAACAATTGAAATTTCATTACATATCTCTTAAGTTTTGTCTAAGTACTTCCATTTCACACACTTCAAATTTTAGACCCACATAATGAACCCCACTTCGGCCCCCGTTGCAAATTAAAGTGAATCATTGTCACATAGATTGTAGGTGATGACAACTTACTTTTGATTCCTCAAAATAAGTGAAATAAACTTATAAAACTGATCAAGTTAGCAATTAAAGAATCTCTGCAGATGGATATATAACAGGTGTGAAATCGTTACAATCGTTCTCTCTCAGTAACTTAACAGCAGATGAGGAAGAGGAAATTACCCGTGGAGATTCTGCAAGGTCAGACCCAACCCGAGACGAACTGCAGGCGTTGACCTGTGCGTCGGTAAGTGTGTTAGGTGAGAGAGTAATAGTAACAAGGGAATTATCACTTGCCTCCCCTGACGTTTAAGAAATAATCGTTTTGATAGAATCATTCTTGGCTTGGGCGTTACCCTACTCATGTTGTTTTTGAAGTGAAGCATGGCAGACTTTACTATGAATAACCTAAATTTTTAAATTTAGAGAGATTAAAAAACAGAGAGAGATAGCAATGCTATCTCAAATTGCAATCTGACTCTATAAATTGAAAGCTTTATGAACATATATAGCACTAGACCATCTTAGTAATTTTTTCCTTTTTAAGAATAATTCGACCTGACACATGCTTATCATTTTCATTAATAGATATACACGCCTAGGGCTGGACTTAACTGTTGAGTCAGCTTATGGGGTCCAGAGTAAATTAAGAAGTGAAAAGCAAAAAAACTGTGAAATTCCATTGCAAACTGATTCTCAAGGTGTTTCGGATCTGCTCAACAACAAGAAGAGTGATAGATTTGAAGTCTTCTGGGTGATATCGGAGATTCAAGAGCTAGTCAAGGATTTTTATAATATTAAAGTCCAATATACTCCAAGACATTGTAATTCCATTGCACACTCTTTAGCTAGATTAGCTCTAGGTTGTGAGGAGTCTGTCATATGAGAGAACCCATTTCCAGAAAATATCTTGTATTTGTTCCAGTCTTCTACTGAATGAAGGTTATGATTCCTTTTCAAAAAAAATAAATAAAATTGCCTTTCAATTGTGGTCCAACCCACATTAATAATTCTACCGAGCACATACTAATTATTTTCATTCATAGACGCGTATTAGAGCTGGACGTAAATGTAGCTTAAGTGGTCCAGAGTAAATTACGTAGTAAAAAGCAAAAAGGCTATGTAATTGTATTGGAAATTGCCTTTCAGTTATGGTGGAAACCCTAATAATCATTTTCTAATGTTTCCTTTTCCTTTATGATAAGATATGTCATATAAAATCAATCTCTGTTTACACGCAATGGTTTTTGTTTTATCCTGACCTTACCTCTGTTTCCTAGCTCATAATTATCATTTTTAGAGGTAAAACTGTAGTGTAATTGTGATAATCGTATTATAGTTGTACTTTATTATTAAATTTTTATTTATTTAAATAAATCTCACTCATTTAAATAGATCCAACAACTGTTATAATTATGATTCAATACCATAATTACATTGTAACCTGACCCTATTCTTATTTATTTTCCTGTTTGCATTGACTTGATAGAGCTCAGACTTCAGTGCCCTGCCTGCCGTTCTTGAACCTCAAATTTTGAAAAAACAATTCCACCAGATATCAGCTACTAAGTTAAAAAAATTGCCGTATCCAACATGGGCATAAAAGTGTATTGGTCATTTTTTGCTCTAACTGCTATCCTTGTGTTCTGTTTTCTTGACGTAAGGGCTTCTATAGTTGTTGCAGGGAATGCAACAGATGGAGTAGCCTTGCTGGAATTCAAGTCCAAGATCACTGATGACCCTTTTGGAGTTTTAGCCTCGTGGAATAGCTCCATCCATTATTGCAAGTGGCGTGGTATTACTTGTACCCCGAGGCACCAGAGAGTCACGATTTTGGACCTGCAGTCCCTTCAGCTTGGAGGCTCTATATCGCCTTACATTGGAAATTTGAGCTTCCTTCAAAAATTACATCTCCAAAATAATAAAATAGTTGGAAACATCCCTACTGAGATTGGGAAGTTTGTCAACTTGCAGAGGCTGGAAATGTGGAACAATCAACTGTCAGGTACCATTCCCCATGCCATAGGAGATCTTCAAAATTTAAAAATTTTGTACTTACACGGAAACAGATTTTCAGGAAATATTCCAATTTCTATTGGAAATTTGAAAATGTTAATTCAACTGGATTTAAGTGACAATTTTCTTCAGGGCACCGTCCCACCAAGCTTTGGCCAATGCAACAACTTGGTAGCAGCTGATATTTCGAATAACAATCTCAGTGGCACCTTATCTCCACAACTCGTTGGTCTCTCATCATTATCAATATTTAATGTTTCTGTGAACCTTTTATCAGGTGCTGTTTCTGATAACTTTGTTAGTTGTACTAGTTTGGAACAATTAGACATGCACGGAAACTTATTCGAAGGTCCTATTGGTTTATCTTTGAGTCCTTTAAGAGGTCTCAAAGTTCTGGATTTGTCTCAAAACAATCTTTCAGGTGAAATTCCTGAATTCTTGGCTGGATTTAAATTTCTGCAAAACTTGAATCTCTCTCACAACAACTTTGAGAGCATGATACCAACAGAAGGAATTTTTAAGAATGCGAGTGCCACTTCAGTTTTCGGAAACAATAAGCTTTGCGGTGGCATACCCGAATTTCAGCTGCCAACATGTGTTTCTAAGAAAACTAAACAGAACAGATCAACCCTTCCTCTGAAATTGGTGATTGCTATTGACTGCGGGCTTCTAGTACTTACTTTGGCACTATCTTCTCTTTTTTGTCGGTTGATGTGCATGAATAAAAGAGGGAATCCTACTCCAAGCATTTCAATAGATTTAGATTTCCCGTATGTGTCATACGAAGAGCTTTATAGTGCCACTAAGGGTTTCTCCTCAAAAAAATTGATTGGTGCAGGGAACTTTGCCTCTGTTTATAAAGGAATTCTCTTTGAGGGTGCACCAGCAGTTGCAATCAAGGTTTTTAACGTTCTTCATCATGATGCTTCCAAGAGTTTCACTGTTGAGTGTGAGGTCATGAGGAACATCATACATCGAAATATTATCAAGGTTGTCACTGCTTGTTCCAGAGTTGATTATCAAGGCAATGACTTTAAGGCCCTTGTTTATGAGTTCATGCCTAATGGAAGCCTAGAGGAGTGGATTCATCCAATTACTGAAGAAGATAAAAGACACAAGGCACCAGGGAATTTAAATTCGCTTGAGAGACTGAACATAGCCATTGATGTAGCCTCTGCACTTGAATATTTGCACCTTGGTTGTAAGCCACCAATAGCTCACTGTGACATCAAACCGAGTAATATTCTTCTTAATGATGAAATGACTGCATGTGTAGCTGACTTTGGCATAGCAAGATTTCTTGAAGCCACTAATGAGCAAACAAGCTCCATCGGTGTCAAAGGAACAACTGGCTACATTGCTCCAGGTATCTATATAATATTTTTGTATCTATAAATTACAGTTCGATCTTTGAAGTTCATTACTGATTGACAAAGGAAATATTTGACTTGTTTAATGCAGAGTATGGCATGGGACATGAGACTTCATCATATGGTGATGTTTATAGTTTCGGCATCCTTTTGCTAGAAATGTTCACAGGACTCAGACCCAGTGATGACATGTTCAAAGATTATTTGAACCTTCAGAACTGGGTACAATCCGCTTTGCCTGAACGAGTGGAAGAGATTGTGGATACTTCATTTTTTAAGGAAATTGAAGAAGAGGAAACAGTGTACAAGTACAAGAAGGCACCTTCAAGCAGTACTCAATGTAGCATAATCCTGGAATGCTTGAACTCAATATGTGCAATTGGAGTTGCTTGTTCTGCTGAACTACCTGGAGAACGGATGAAAATCAATGATGTTGAGCTTGGACTACGTTTGATAAAAAAGAAACTTCTTGAGACTCCCGTTTATGAAGAGAAACAAACTATAAACATGCCCCTATCACGAGGCAAGGAGGGATATTGTAATGACGAAGAAACTCCTTACAGTGCTGGAGGACTATCAGTTGTTACTTCTGATGATCCTGAGACAAGTGATGCAGTCCGTGAAGAATCTGATAGCTCTGAAGCAAAGGCTGAAAGGCATGGGAAGAAAAGTTGGTCCTGTCAATGCTTGCAAGAAAATCGATCTTCTGAGATGGACGTTTGCATATTTTGTGATGCAATGTATTGTTGTAACTGTGTGGTGAAAGCAATGGGGTCAATGCCTGAAGGAAGAACATGTGCTGCTTGTGTCGGTTCCAGGCTAGATGTGTGCATGCCTACGTCATCTAATGGAATAGGAAGTTCTGGTGAATCAAATAGCCCCAACTGTCACGATAATTTGCCTGTAAACAATGAATTGCCTGATGATAGCAACGATGGCACTAATGCAGGATTTCATGATTATATGAATCCTGCTAACTCAGAGTCAGGGGAATCAGGCGCAAGTTCACACAGTGTTTCATCTGAGGTGTTTTCCTGCAAAGAGAAGGGATTTAATGAGGAAGAAGCTCCTGGCCATGTTAGAAAACCGTCGGTCATTACTTTCCGTGACCCTGACCCTAGTGATGCAGTTTATGAAGAATCTGATTATTCTGAGTTTGAAAGCATCCATGAGAAGCCAAAGGCAGTAAGGAAAGGGAAGAAAGGTTCATGCTATCGATGCTTGAAAGGAAATCGGTTCACCAAGAAAGAGTTCTGCTTTGTTTGTGGTGCAAGGTATTGTTCTAGCTGTGTGCTATGGGCAATGGATTCGATGCCAGAAGGAAGAATATGTGTTACTTGCATTGGTTTCAGGCTAGATGCTTCTAAGAGACTAAGCCTGTGGAAGTGTTCTGGGATGCTCAAAGGGTTGCTGACTGAGACAGAAGTTAAACAAATAATGAGATCAGAAATATCGTGCAAAGCAAATCAGTTACCGCCAGAACGTGTTTTTGTGAATGGAGAACCTCTGTCCGAGAGAGAGTTGGTTATACTACTGAGCTGTCCAAACCCTCCAAAAAAGCTGAATCGTGGAACCTATTGGTACGATAAAATGGTGGGTTTTTGGGGTGAGGTAAACACCAGAAACTGCTGTTACTGTTTAATTTTCTTTTATAGTTTTTTTTTTTAATTCCATTGCACCATGATCGAATTAATATTCTAGCTTGATTGAACAGATAGGACACGGGCCTTGCCAGATTATAACCCCCCAGCTGAATGTCGGGGGTCAGATAATGAGAAATGCTAGCAACGGAAATACAAATGTCGTGATCAATAATCGGAAGATTACTAGAAAAGAGCTCTGGATGCTTAAGGTTATTTTAGTGAACGATTTATGTTCATTTGAAATTCAGCATTTCTAAAATTAAGATCCATGCTATTCTGTTTAATGCTGCAGTTAGCAGGAGTGCAATGTGAAGGACAACCTCACTTTTGGGTCAGCGCCGATGGTTCCTACCGGAAAGAGGGAATGAAAAATTTAAAGGGGCGTATATGGGACAAGGTATGTCTGCATATTGATGTGCACTTGCTTTCTTAGTTTAACTATACCTTAATTTCTGATCAGTGATTACCATGTATGTGCTTTACAGAGTACAATGAAACTAGTTTGTGCTTTATTGTCTTTGCCAACTCCTCCTGATTCTGAGAATCCCTGCGGCAATGAAGTGAATGGTGTTAATGTTAAACTTCTTCTTCTTGGTGAACACAACTCTGGCACAAGTACCATATATAAACGGGTAAGAATTATTGGAAATTGTAAGAAACTTTGTCTAATACATGTGCTATTATTCATGTATAATTAATCTGACAGGTGAATATCGGATGGCTTATATTATATCCTATTATGAAGTCACCTTGTGGTGTTGTTTCTAGGACCTCAAGATTTCAAAAGGAAAGATGTTATAGAGCATGTTAGTTGATTTTGAAAATTTGTATTAGATGTAGTGTACTTATTCACAAGGACAACATATTAAATTATTTTGCCACTAGTCTAAGATTTCATTGTTTAACAACATTCATTAAAAGTACAATAAATAGTGTAATTGTACTTTAGTATGAAGAGGGTTTTTATTGCACATAAAAAGCTACATACAATGTGGTCTCATATCATCACATTGCCGCTGATGCTTAAAATACAGTAGCAGAGTTTATTGTTTATTTCATTTGCTTGATGATCATCCAGTGATCTTGAATTGCATCCTTTATTCCATAGATAGGTCATAATTGTCGATATATGTATGATCTGTACTGTAATTTAAAAATCCAGGTATATATTTAATATTCGTAAATTTTGGCTGCTTATTGAGCATGTGCTTTCTTATCCTATGTCACTTCAGAAGGCATATTTCATAAAAGTATTGTTTGAAACTAAAATGAAAGGCATTCTGGATTTATACCATCCGTTCTCTTCTTGTATTATTTCTGGAAAGCTTGAACGAGGAAAGATGATTGTTGTGACTTGTAATACACTGTTTGTTACTTTTTAATGCACTGTTTGTTAATTTTTTAATGTGAACATTAGTTTCCCTCTCAGGCTGTTGAGATTTCAAAGGCAGCTGGCTATGAGACCTCAGATATGGATATCATGTACACTGGGGGACTTACGTCAACCGATGGGCTTTTATTTCCAGAGCAAACACAAGAGAACTCCATAAGTGACTCTTCCAATCAGCATGATCCCTTGCTCAGGTTACTTCCCAATCTGTGCTTTAAATTTACTTTGTATAAGCCAAAAATGCATTGCACTTTGCTTATTTTTTGCTATTGCTTTTTCTATAAATGCCATTGTGAGATTTAGCTATCGAATGAAAGGACTTCAAGGGTGGTGGTTCTGCCTTGCAGGTTGAATTCTGAGTGGCTTAAACAAGTTTGAGTGGAGTTTTTGTTATCAGTGAATTGAGTCTGAAATTCTGTTGGAACTGGAAGTTATAAGCTAAGTTAGGTCCTACTTGGCTTGGCAAAACACCAAAAAAAAAAAAAAAAAATCAATTAATTGCCTTTCAACTTCAAGAACACGTTAGATTTACTGCAAGCATTGGAATTTTCATAATTGATATCTGTTTATTTATTTATTTCTCTTTTTTGGCATGAAATGTTCTAGCAATCAAATATGAATAATCTTTTACAGCAGCGATGGATGTTTCGCATAAGTTGCGTGAAAGTGGGAAACAGTGTATGATTATGAATTGTTCATCTAACTTACCAATTTTTGCTTAGTACTTGCGGCTATCAACTCATTACAGTGAATCCAAGAATCCTTGGGGAGAACTGCAAGTGGCTAGAAATGTTTGAAGATGTTGATATGGTCCTCTTTTGTGTTTCGTTGACCGACTATGATGAATATTTTGAAGATAGCAGAGGGTTTTGCACCAACAAGATGTTGGCAAGCAGGCAGCTCTTCCAAAACATTGTCATTCATCCAACCTTCAATCAAAAGAACTTCCTTCTGATACTCAGCAAGTATGATATGCTAGAGGAAAAGATCCAAGAAGTTCCTCTCTCTCGATGTGAATGGTTTGCAAACTTCAACCCGGTGATCAGTCATAATCACCACAGCACTAGGAGAAGAAATAACAACACGCCGCTGGTTCAATATGCCGCCCACTACATTGCGGTGAAGTTCAAGAGGTGGTTCCGTTTTCTAACTGGTCGTAATTTGTTTGTTTCACTGGTTACTGCCTCGGAGCCTGAGACTGTAGATGAAGCTCTTAAATATGCAAAGGAGATTCTGAAGCAGGAGGAAGAGGAACCTGTCTATACTGACAGTGACTCAACTGAATGATGGTGTTATTTTATGATATTGGTGGAGAGATAATCGACCATGGTTAAGAAGAAAATACAGCATATTTTTAACTAAAAAGGTATAAGGTTTAGGTTGTATTAATTTTTTTCATAGGTGATTAATTAATTAATTACTTCAGGTAGTAAGTATAAATGTCACATTCATCATTGAAGTATTATTATAAAAAAAAATTTAAAATAACTCTTTTTTTATCACTACAAATTTAAATAATTGCCTCTCCCCACTCATAGTCTTTTGTATTCGAACTCATTAAAATTTCTCTATTATTCTAAAAAATTAACTAATTAATAATTAGTACATGCTAATAAAACGTTTCAATGTTTCAATTTGGTTACCTAAATGAAATTAAATTTGTAATTACCAGAACCCAATTACACTTGTAGAACCTTGGATGTTTATGCTTCGACGACTATGATGAATATTTTGAAGATAGCAGAGGGTTTTGCACCAACAAGATGTTGGCAAGCAGGCAGCTCTTCCAAAACATTGTCATTCATCCAACCTTCAATCAAAAGAACTTCCTTCTGATACTCAGCAAGTATGATATGCTAGAGGAAAAGATCCAAGAAGTTCCTCTCTCTCGATGTGAATGGTTTGCAAACTTCAACCCGGTGATCAGTCATAATCACCACAGCACTAGGAGAAGAAATAACAACACGCCGCTGGTTCAATATGCCGCCCACTACATTGCGGTGAAGTTCAAGAGGTGGTTCCGTTTTCTAACTGGTCGTAATTTGTTTGTTTCACTGGTTACTGCCTCGGAGCCTGAGACTGTAGATGAAGCTCTTAAATATGCAAAGGAGATTCTGAAGCAGGAGGAAGAGGAACCTGTCTATACTGACAGTGACTCAACTGAATGATGGTGTTATTTTATGATATTGGTGGAGAGATAATCGACCATGGTTAAGAAGAAAATACAGCATATTTTTAACTAAAAAGGTATAAGGTTTAGGTTGTATTAATTTTTTTCATAGGTGATTAATTAATTAATTACTTCAGGTAGTAAGTATAAATGTCACATTCATCATTGAAGTATTATTATAAAAAAAAATTTAAAATAACTCTTTTTTTATCACTACAAATTTAAATAATTGCCTCTCCCCACTCATAGTCTTTTGTATTCGAACTCATTAAAATTTCTCTATTATTCTAAAAAATTAACTAATTAATAATTAGTACATGCTAATAAAACGTTTCAATGTTTCAATTTGGTTACCTAAATGAAATTAAATTTGTAATTACCAGAACCCAATTACACTTGTAGAACCTTGGATGTTTATGCTTCGACATTGAAAGAGGAAAGAGCTAGCAGAAGCATTTGACATTTTCAAAGGTCAGCATTTCATTTTTGCCATCATTTAAAAGCACAGTCAAACAGCTGGTCTGGCCATCATTTAAAAGCAGTCAAACAGCTGTGCTTTTATTTAAACCCTCTTTCGTTTCTCTTTCTAGTTAATATTAGGGTCTGATTGTGATTCAAGTGTCGTAATTTTTTTAAGGTACAACTATTATGAAAAAAAAAATAATTATAAAATAAAAAATAATAATATATAATAAATAAAAATTTTAAATAAAATTATTAAAAATATAATAAATTTTTATTATATAAATAAAAAATTATATTAATATAAATTTTAAACTATAACAATTAATATTTATTAAATATTTTAATATTATAACTTAAATATTACAGTTCAACTTCAAACTCAAAAGTACAAGCTCAAAGCCTCAAACGCGGCACAGCTTCTTTAGTTCGGCTTCCTTATTACCGGAACTGCCGGTTTCCCCAGCCTAAGTGAAGATTTCCGTATCACTCCACCAACCGCGGATACGCAAACTCGAGCTGGACTTTAACTGTTAGAGTCAGCTTGCGGGGTCTAGGGTAAATTAAGCAGTAAAAAGATGTATCATTATGTACAAAACCCAATTAATCATTTTCTAATTTCCTTTTCGATAAGATGTATCATTATATCATATAAAATCAATTATGATCCAGAGTCACAGGAACCAGACCCAGTGACAGCATGCTCACGGGCAAGTTGAACCTTCGTAACTTCGTTAAAATGGCTTGGCCTGAACGAGCAGAAGAGGTTGTGGATGTTTTTAATCTTCAGGAAATTGAAGAGGAGAAAACAATGTGCATGGAGGCATCAAAGTTTTAAGCAAGAAGAAATTTGTATTGTTGTTAGATGATTTATGGGAGAGAGTTGATTTAACTAAAGTGGGTGTCCCTGTTCCCAACTCAAGAAATGTTGCATCCAAAGTAGTATTCACGACTCGTCTTCTTGATGTTTGTGGCCTCATGGAAGCTCATAAGAAGTTCAAAGTGGAGTGCTTATCGGATGAGGATGCTTGGGAATTGTTCCGAGAGAAGGTTGGAGAAGAAACTCTTAACTATCATCATGATATTCTTGAGCTAGCCCGAATGGTGGCCAAGGAGTGTGGTGGTTTGCCGCTTGCACTTATTACCATTGGTCGGGCAATGGCTTACAAGACGACGCCTGAAGAATGGAGATATGCAATTCAAGTGTTGAGAAGAGCAGCTTCCGAATTTGCAGGTTTGGGTAAAGAGGTGTATCCTCTGTTGAAATTCAGTTACGATAGTTTGTTTAGTGACACAATTAGATCTTGTCTCTTATACTGTAGTTTATATCCAGAAGATTATCACATTTCAAAAAGCGACTTGATTGACTGTTGGATTGGTGAAGGGTTTTTGGATGAAAATGATAGATTTGAAGCGCAAAAGCAAAACCAAGGATACTTCACAATTGGCATTCTTGTTCATGCATGTTTACTAGAAGAGGTAGAAGATGATAAAGTGAAAATGCATGACGTTATTCGGGATATGACTCTGTGGATAGCATGTGAAGTTGAGAAGGAGAAGGAGAACTTTCTCGTTTATGCTGGTGCTGGCTTATGTAAGGCTTCAACTATTAGTGGATGGGTAAAGATAAGAAGATTGTCATTGATGGAAAATCATATTGAGGATCTATCCAACATTTATCCCAGATGCCCCCATCTCGTAACGCTGTTTCTTAACAATAATAAGTTAGAGGTGATCTCCAGTCGCTTCTTCCATTATATGCCTTCTCTCAAAGTCTTAAAACTGTCACATATTCAACTAACCGAACTTCCTTCAAGAATTTCAAAGTTGGTTTCACTGCAACATCTAGATCTTTCACATACAAGAATAAAAGAGTTGCCTGGAGAGTTAGAGATTTTAGTAAATCTTAAATGTTTGAATCTGAATCATACAATGTACCTGTCTGTAATTCCACGGCAATTAATATCAAAGTTTTCAATGCTACATGTATTGAGGATGTTTTCTTCTCTTTATTTAAAAAATAGTGAGGTGTCAGGAGATGGGGTTTTATTTGCCAGGGATGAATTGTTGGTGGAGGAATTGCTTGGTTTGGTAAATTTGGAGGTTTTGGAGTTCACCTTGACAAGTTCCCGTGTTCTCCAAATATTTTTAACCTCAAATGAATTACGAAGATGTTCTCAAGCTCTGTTCCTTGATGGTCTCAAAAATTCAAAGTGGATTGATGCTTCTCAGTTAGCAGAGCTGAAGCATCTCAATAGATTACGTATTAGAGACTGTGAAGAATTGGAAGAATTGAAGGTTGATTTAAGGCAATCTTGTGTTTTCAACAGCCTTCAGAAAGTTCAGATAAGCTTATGCTCTAAATTGAAGGACTTGACGTTTCTTGTTTTTGCTCCAAATGTCAAGTCTATTGAGATTAGAAGCTGCTTGGCTATGGAAGAAATCATTAGTGTCCAAAAATTTGCTGACTTTCCAGAGACGGTGAGAAATAATCTGAACCCTTTTGCAAAACTCCAACATCTTGAATTGGTCTGCTTGCGAAATTTGAACAGTATCTATTGGAAGCCCTTGCCTTTCTCACAACTGAAAGAAATGCTCGTAGACGATTGCTATTTTCTTAAGAAGCTTCCACTCGATTTCGATAGTGCAAAGGAGCGTAAAATTGTCATTCGTGGAGAAGAATACTGGTGGAGAAGGCTTCAATGGGAGGACGAAGCCACTCAAAATGCTTTTTCTCCCTGTTTCAAATCTCTTTGACAGTACTGAATGGAGATTCTTGAGCAGCGTTTGCATCTGATTTCTGGTGAGTGCTTGTTCTTAGATTCTTGTTTCCTTCATGTAGTTTTATGAATACAAACTACATTACCTGTATTCTCACTTCTTGACAATCTTGTTCTACTCCATCAGAGATATAGTACGTGCTTAGAGCACAATGTTCTTTTAGGCTGGCTATGTTCTACTCATACTTTTTCTTTAAAAAAAAATATTTATTTTATTTTTTATAGTTTCAGTGAACCATGAAATCATAAGCACATCTGAGGAAAATGTATTGAGAAATATATCTGGTTATACTTTTATAGATGAAGAGAACAAATAAGGTTTTGGTCAGCCATACCACATCGAACTATCATAGTTCAAGCTGGGTGCTGAAGAGGAGATCGAAGAAGCCTGGTATTGTTGAAAGTGAGTGATAATTGATTTCCCTCTTCAATCTTGATTATGATGGAGTGTTTGTTTTTTCTTAAAACTTTTTTTGAGAACTTCTAATATTTTATGATTAATCATGTCGAATTCTGAATTACTTGGAAAGTCTGATGATTTGAAGAAATGATTGCTCTGCCAAGCTGCCCAAACTACAGAGACCTTCATCATATGTTAGGTAATCTTTATTGTCTGTTCAAAAAGGTGATTTTTCTTTGAAGCTAGCAATTTGAGATCCCTACTAAAAATTAGTTAAACATACAAAGGTTTCCTACAAGTTTCTGGATAATCTGGGAAGCTTATTAACTGTCATGAAACTATGTGTGACAGGTAGGCTTCACGGGCAGGATAGCATAGCTCTGGAAACAATGCTTGATCTCTATATGTGAAATTGAAGTTGCTTGTTCTAGCAAACCGCCAAGAGAACGGATGAAAATCAATAATGTTGAATCTAAGTTGAGTTCAATAAAAGATAACTTCTGCAAGACTTGTATGCATGAAGATTTAATTCACAAATCACAAGCATGCCCTTTTAGAAGGTAAGCATGGGAGATTATATTGAATTTTTCTCTTTGAAGTTTCCTTTCACATATTGCAACTGCTACTTAAAAGCTTTTAGTTATGTTTGGGATATACTATATCTACACAAAGCATTCTAAATCTCACAATATCTGTTATTTTTCATCCAAGTAAAAAATTCTCATTTCATAGACTTCACACTCGCACACTGAACCCCAGTTCCAAAACTAAAGTAGAAACTATTTTGCTTCATAATTTAGCTAAAGTAATTTTGAAAAGTCTAGATATTACAAATCAATCATGTAACAGCCCATATAAGGACATGAACAATCACTTACTGATTTAAAGAACTGCAAGCCTTACAAGCACAGAATTGAGTAACTTATAATTCCCTCATACAAATGAAATAAAAATATGGAAACTGATTAGGTTTACAAATTAGGTTTCTTGTGGAGTTTCTTTACACAGACCATATGGGGAAAAAAATTTAAAGATTATAAAGTTTTGCAGTTCATAGATTAAAATGTAAATGATTGCGCCACTTCTAAAAGAACATTCTTCCTCCTGATAGGTTTGAAGATACAAATGTCCCCTTTCAAATTCTTGTCCTCTGTTGAGTCAATTCACTCCTATTTAAAGATTATAAAGTTTTGCAGTTCATAGATTAAAATGTAAATGATTGCGCCACTTCTAAAAGAACATTCTTCCTCCTGATAGGTTTGAAGATACAAATGTCCCCTTTCAAATTCTTGTCCTCTGTTGAGTCAATTCACTCCTTCATTATATAAAAAACTACTATTGCAACAGATGTTGAGAGACTTCATTAGAAACCAGGTTGATTGATTTGACATCCCTACTAAAAAAATTCTTAGCAAATGTGGGTGGAAGATACTACAGGAACAAAAACAATTTTAACTAACATAGCATTTGCCTTAACTAAATATATATCAAAAGAAACTTGTTGATCACACTTTGTTCAAAAGCTTACCGAACATTTGTACTTATGTCCCTTGACTACAAGATAACCATGGATGTAGGGTTTTCCAGATTCAGTGATCTGACAATTTTGAGAACTCTCTTGATTTCGCGAAAAACTCTGGGTCTTTTGGCCACATAAATTCCCATTTATGTAAGTAAACGCCACAAATCATAGTCAATATCATCATCATCTGATTCATTTTCTCCATCAAGTCGTCCTCTTTGAACTTCTTGCTTTGAGCTCACACTTCTTTACTTTTAGGTTCTCAATCAAATCAGGAGATTGGCCACTTCTTTTAGTATGCATCCGTTGAAAACTTCTCAAAGCAGTCCTCACTGTCCCCGTCTTCCTGGAATTCTGAATTTTGCTTGTCATGTTTTGATCCTTCATTCTTACTTGGATAATTAATCTCGCAAGCAGTTCAATCAAGTATAAGAATACGAAATCTTGAATTCTTCTTGTTCATGGAAGACCAAAAAGTATCCAGCTGAGAGACTGAATTATATCCAACAAAGTTATACCAACCATCGTGAAACCAAGCACACATCCTGTTGAAAGGTTGACCAAATCAAATTGATTTGGTTTTCCTTATATATTTAGGTGTATATTTGGTGTAAATATAGAGTTATTGCTTCCTAGAAATCAGTGTGTAATATTCTGCTTTAATTTTTTCTTTCCTTTCTTAGTCTCTTGTATCCCTATATAAAGACTGTGTACAGTCTCATGAATATATGAAATAGAGAATTATTCCATAAACTTTTTCTCTACCTATTTTCACAT
>MKYO02000327.1:49630-61584 GCA_002013955.2 Citrus medica
AAGAACTTGTAAACAAAACAAAAACTTAGAAAAATGACATAGAACTAGTAAATTCACATTAAGTGTGAAATAAAACAAAAAATATGTAAACCACACATAAAACTAGTAAATTAATAAAAAAATGGTAAATTAATGTTGGAATTGTAATTTGCACGAAGAATTTGTAAAAAAAACAAAAACTTATAAAAATGACATAGAACTAGTAAATTGACATAGAACTAGTAAATTGTGAAATAAAACAAAAAATGTGTAAATCACACATAAAACTAGTAAATTGATGAAAAAATGAGTAAATTAATGCTGGAGTTGTAATTTGTACGAAAAACTTGTAAATAAAACAAAAACTTATAAAAATGACATAGAACTAGTAAATTCACATTAAGTGTGAAATAAAACATAAAATATGTAAACCACACATAACACTAGTAAATTAATGAAAAAATAGGTAAATTAATGTTAGAGTTGTAAATTGTAAGAAGAACTTGTAAATAAAATAAAAACTTGTAAATGTTGCATAAAACTTGTAAATCAACATTAACTTGTAAAAGCTTCACAAAACTTGTAAATCACACATAAAATTGGTAAATGTAACCTGGAGCTTGAACAAAAAAGAGTAACTACCTGCGACTTAGGTAACAAGTTACCTATTTATTTAGAATTAATGGTAGAGATTTTTTATTCAAATCTAACGGTCCACGTCCATTACGGCATCAATGCCATAAATTTAGTTACGGCATTGTAGAATGAATATTGTTTTATCCGTTAATTAGTTAGTCTATTAACAATAATTATTAATAAATTTTTAGTTAAATTGTTAATAATAATAATTAACAATAATTATTATTAATAATTAATTTTTGAAGAATAATAATAATCACAATACTCAAAATACAAAATAATAATTATGATAAAATTTAATTAAAGATTTTATAATAACCTTCAAGGATATTAATCATCAACAAAATTTTTAAGGATATTACCATTTATCTTCTTTATAATATAATCTCATAATAATTAATACTTTCATGATAAAAGGATTAACAAAATTAAAAAAAAATCCTTTGAATCCATTCCTCTCCACTATTAATTTCTCTTCATCAGCAACCTTCATCGAGTGACTCATCATAGAGAAAGAGAGTTAGAGAGGGGAAGAAGAAATGAGAAAAAAAAAATGAAATGTTTACAATTTTATAGTGCATTCACTAAATAGGAATCGAAATTAGCTGGAAACATAATGAGTTGGAATCGGAATAACTAAAATTGAAATGAGGGATTGGAATTAGAATAATTTATTTACTTGAATTTCAGGAATCGTAATTAAAATGAGCTATATTACCATTTTATATGTTTATTTTATCTTAGAATCAAAATCAGAATGAGTTAAATTGTAAAACATTACTATAAAATCCTTAATTAATCTCTATCATAATTATTATGATTATTATTACTCAAAAAATAAATAATAATAATAATAATTAACAATTTAACTAAAACTTTATTAATAATTATTGTTAATAGATTAATTAATTATAATACTTTTTATTATTGTTATTAATAATAATTATAATAATCCATTTAAAAATTACAATTATATTTATAATTATAATCCATTTAATAATTATTATATTTTATTTAAATGGAGGATATTTTGGAATTTAAAAATTATAGGGGATGAATTTGATACTCCAAGGGTTTCAATGAAATAAAATAGAGTATAAGGGGCTCACCAAAATTTTACAATGTAGAAAGTTTCATATACTTATGAATGCATTATAAATAATATAAAGTGAAAGGAGTTTAATGATATTTTACAATCAATTAGGCGGACCCTTCTTAGGTATTGTCCTGTTTGCATTGACTCGATGGAGCTCAGACTTCAGTGGCCTGCCTGCCATTCCTCAACCTCAAATTTTGACAAAACAATTTCACCAGATATCAGCTACTAAGTAAAAAAAAATTGCCGTATCCAACATGGGCATGAAAGTGTATTGGTCATTTTTGGCTGTAACGGCCATACCTGTATTCTGTTTTCTACGTGTAAGGGCTTCTATATTTGTTGCAGGGAATGAGACAGATGAAGTAGCCTTGCTTGAATTCAAGTCCGTGATCATTGATGACCCTCTTGGAGTTCTAGCCCCATGGAATAGCTCCATCCATTATTGCAAGTGGCATGGTGTTACTTGTGCTCCAAGACACCAGAGAGTCACAGTTTTGGACTTGCAGTCCCTTCAACTCGGAGGCTCTATATCACCTCACATTGGAAATTTGAGCTTTCTTCAAAAGTTACATCTCCAAAATAATAAAATAGTTGGAAACATCCCTACTGAGATTGGGAAGTTAGTCAACTTGCAGAGGCTGGAATTGTGGAATAATCAATTATCAGGTATCATTCCCTCTGCCATAGGAGATCTACAAAATTTAAGAATTTTGAACTTACATAAAAACAAATTTTCTGCAAATATTCCAATATCTATTGGAAACTTGAAAATGTTAATCCAACTAGATTTGAGCGGCAATTTTCTTCAGGGCACCATCCCGTCAAGCTTTGGCCAATGCGAGAACTTGGTAGCTGTCGATCTTTCTAATAACAATCTTAGTGGCACCTTATCGCCACAACTCATTGGTCTCTCAGCGTTATCATTATTAAATGTTTCTGGGAACCTTTTATCAGGTGGTATTTCTAATAATCTTGGTAGTTGTACTAGTTTGGAACAATTAGATATGCATGGAAACTTATTCGAAGGTCCTATTAGTTCATCTTTGAGTTCTTTAAGAGGTCTTAGAGTTTTGGATTTGTCTCAAAACAATCTTTCAGGTGATATTCCTAAATTTTTGGCTGGATTTGAATTGTTGCAAGACCTTAATCTCTCTTACAATAACTTTGAGGGCATGTTACCAACAAAAGGAATCTTTAAGAATACGAGTGCCACTTCGGTTTTGGGGAACAATAAGCTTTGCGGTGGCATACCTGAATTTCAGCTGCCAACATGTGTTCCTAAGAAAACTAAAAGGAACAGATGGAGCCTTCCTTTGAAATTGGTGATTGCTATTGACATTGGGCTTCTATTACTTACTTGGATACTATATCCTCTGTTATACTGTTTGGTATGGAAGAATAAAAGAGAGAATCCTACTCTAAGAGGGAATTCTATACCAAGAGAGGATCCTAATTCAACAAATTTCCTAAAATTGACATACCAAGAAATCTACAAAGCTACGAATGGTTTCTCCTCGACAAATCTGATTGCTACAGGCAATTTCAGTTCTGTATATATGGGAATTCTCGTTGATGGTACAACAACTGCAGTGAAGGTGTTTAACCTTGCTTATTCTGGTGGTTCCGAGAGTTTCATAGCTGAATGCGATATCATGAGGACAATAAGGCATCGAAATATTGTCAAGGTTGTCACTGCATTTTCTGGAGCTGATTATCAAGGCAAGGACTTTAATGCCCTTGTCTATGAGTTCATGCCTAATGGAAGCTTAGAGGAGTGGTTGCATCCAATTAATGGGGAAGATGAAAGACACAAGGCGCCAAGGAATTTAAATTCTTTTAAGAGACTAAACATAGCCATCGATATAGCCAGTGCACTCAACTATTTGCACAATGATTGGATACCTTCGATAGCTCATTGTGACCTCAAACCCAGCAACGTTCTTCTTGATGATGAAATGACAGGCACATTTGGGTGACTTTGGCATAGCAAGATTTCTTCCAGTGGAGACAAGCTTCATTGATGTCATGGGAACCATTGGTTAAGTTGCTCCAGGTATTCCACTTTTTATACTTATGAATTACAGTCTGATAAGCAAATGAAATTTCTCAATATTTTCTCCCTTTTAAGAAACTGCACAGTAGCGGTCACCTCCTAACTTCATTCTTGAGTCCTCCCATGTGCATTCGGAGGTTGATTTTATAGAATACTTGGACTATATCTGGCTGGTTCTGGGCCCAGATATCGAAATGACACTTTCATGGAGTTGATTTACGAGGTTAAAAAATATTTCTGCTTCTAAGTATATCTAAATTGTAATGTAATTTCTTTATAAAAAAAAAGCATTTATATGAGTCATCGAGTCCTTTAACATGTGGTAACAGTATTTAACATTTTTAATGCTTTAATGCAGAGTATGGAATGGGATATGGTTCATCATACGGTGATGTGTATAGTTTCGGCATCCTTTTACTAGAAATGTTCACAGGACTGAGACCCAATGATGACATGTTCAACGATGATTTGAACCTTCATAATTTTGTTAAGTCAGCTTTGCCTGAAAGAGCAGAAGAGATTTTGGATGTTGTTTTCTTTCAAGAAATTGAAGAAGAGGAAACAATGTACAAAAAGGCATCTTCAACTTGTACTCAGAGTAGCATAATTTTGGAATGCTTGATCTCAATATGTAGAACTGGAGTTGCTTGTTCTGCTGAACTGCCAAATGAACGGATGAAGATCAATGATGTTGAGTCAAGATTATGTTTGATAAAAAAGAAACTTCTTAAGACTCCTGTTTATGAAGGGAAACAAACTATCAATAACCCATCATTCAAAGATCTCTACAATGCGACTAATGGTTTCTCCTCGGCAAATCTGATTGGTGCAGGCAACTTTGGCTCTGTTTATAATGGAACTCTCTTTGATGGTACAACAATTGCGGTGAAGGTGTTTAACCTTATTCGTCCTGGTGGTTCCAAGAGTTTCAAATCTGAATGCAAGGCAGCGATAAACATCAAACATCTGAATATTGTCAGGGTTTTCACTGCATTTTCTGGAGTTGATTATCAAGGTGCAAGATTTAAGGCCGTTGTTTACAAGTTCATGCCTAATGGAAGCCTAGAAGAGTGGTTGCGTGGTAAAGATGATACAAACTGGAGGCCGTTGAATTTTAATTTTCTTATTAAAAAGAAACTAGACATAGCCATTGATGTAGCATGCGCACTTAGGTATTTGCACTGTGATTGTCAACCTCCAATAGCTCACTGTAACCTCAAACCCAGCAATGTTTTTCTTGATGATGAAATGATTGGACATGTTGGTGACTTTGGCATGGCAAGATTTCTTCCAGCCATTGATAAACAAAACCGCTTCCTCTGTATCAAAGGATCTACTGGCTATATTCCTCCGGGTACTCTAATTTTTATTTATCAATTACAGTTTCATAAGAAAATTAGTTTCTCAGATTTGCGAAGCGCATTCAAATGAGTCATTCAGTCCTTTATGGTGTTGCTAACATCATTTGACATGTTTAATGCAGAGTATGATCTGGGATGTGAGGCTTCAACGTATGGTGATGTGTATAGTTTTGGAATCCTTTTATTAGAAATGTTCACAGGGATCAGACCCAGTGATGGCATTTTCACAGGCAAGTTGTTGTTATTATATTGTTGTTGTTATAGCACAATGGCAATCTAATTTTCTCTCATTCATGTGAGGTGTATTCAAGCTCAGACCTTTTTTGTCCTCCCCCCCGCCCCCCTCTCTCACTCAAGATATTTTACCAGCTGGCCGAATTGACACCCATATATTCACAGGAAAGATGAACCTTCGGAACTTCGTTAAAATGGCTTTGCCTCAACGAGCAGAAGAGGTTGTGGATGATTTTAATCTTCAGGAAATTGAAGAGGAGAAAACAATGTGCATGGAGGCATCATCTTCGTCAGGCAGCAGTACTCATGCTAGCATAATTCTGGAATGCTTCAACTCTGTATGTGAAATTGGAGTTGCTTGCTCGGCTGAACGTCCTAGAGAAAGGGTGAAAATCAATGATGTTGAATCAATGATGGGATTTTATCTGGACCTTTGTCTCCATGGGCGTAACCCATGTTGGTCTGCCCCTTTTTTGCCCTTTAGTTTGTTTAAATAATTGTTCAAATATTTGCTCAAATCTCATACTTGTTTTTGATTTTATAAAGTAGTGCGTGCCTAGTCATCATGNACTTAGGTAACAAGTTACCTATTTATTTAGAATTAATGGTAGAGATTTTTTATTCAAATCTAACGGTCCACGTCCATTACGGCATCAATGCCATAAATTTAGTTACGGCATTGTAGAATGAATATTGTTTTATCCGTTAATTAGTTAGTCTATTAACAATAATTATTAATAAATTTTTAGTTAAATTGTTAATAATAATAATTAACAATAATTATTATTAATAATTAATTTTTGAAGAATAATAATAATCACAATACTCAAAATACAAAATAATAATTATGATAAAATTTAATTAAAGATTTTATAATAACCTTCAAGGATATTAATCATCAACAAAATTTTTAAGGATATTACCATTTATCTTCTTTATAATATAATCTCATAATAATTAATACTTTCATGATAAAAGGATTAACAAAATTAAAAAAAAATCCTTTGAATCCATTCCTCTCCACTATTAATTTCTCTTCATCAGCAACCTTCATCGAGTGACTCATCATAGAGAAAGAGAGTTAGAGAGGGGAAGAAGAAATGAGAAAAAAAAATGAAATGTTTATAATTTTATAGTGCATTCACTAAATAGGAATCGAAATTAGCTGGAAACATAATGAGTTGGAATCGGAATAACTAAAATTGAAATGAGGGATTGGAATTAGAATAATTTATTTACTTGAATTTCAAGAATCGTAATTAAAATGAGCTATATTACCATTTTATATGTTTATTTTATCTTAGAATCAAAATCAGAATGAGTTAAATTGTAAAACATTACTATAAAATCCTTAATTAATCTCTATCATAATTATTATGATTATTATTACTCAAAAAATAAATAATAATAATAATAATTAACAATTTAACTAAAACTTTATTAATAATTATTGTTAATAGATTAATTAATTATAATACTTTTTATTATTGTTATTAATAATAATTATAATAATCCATTTAAAAATTACAATTATATTTATAATTATAATCCATTTAATAATTATTATATTTTATTTAAATGGAGGATATTTTGGAATTTAAAAATTATAGGGGATGAATTTGATACTCCAAGGGTTTCAATGAAATAAAATAGAGTATAAGGGGCTCACCAAAAGTTTACAATGTAGAAAGTTTCATATACTTATGAATACATTATAAATAATATAAAGTGAAAGGAGTTCAATGATATTTTTTAATCAATTAGGCGGACCCTTCTTAGTTATTGTCCTGTTTGCATTGACTCGATGGAGCTCAGACTTCAGTGGCCTGCCTGCCATTCCTCAACCCCAAATTTTGACAAAACAATTTCACCAGATATCAGCTACTAAGTAAAAAAAAATTGCCGTATCCAACATGGGCATGAAAGTGTATTGGTCATTTTTGGCTGTAACGGCCATACCTGTATTCTGTTTTCTACGTGTAAGGGCTTCTATATTTGTTGCAGGGAATGAGACAGATGAAGTAGCCTTGCTTGAATTCAAGTCCGTGATCATTGATGACCCTCTTGGAGTTCTAGCCCCATGGAATAGCTCCATCCATTATTGCAAGTGGCATGGTGTTACTTGTGCTCCAAGACACCAGAGAGTCACAGTTTTGGACTTGCAGTCCCTTCAACTCGGAGGCTCTATATCACCTCACATTGGAAATTTGAGCTTTCTTCAAAAGTTACATCTCCAAAATAATAAAATAGTTGGAAACATCCCTACTGAGATTGGGAAGTTAGTCAACTTGCAGAGGCTGGAATTGTGGAATAATCAATTATCAGGTATCATTCCCTCTGCCATAGGAGATCTACAAAATTTAAGAATTTTGAACTTACATAAAAACAAATTTTCTGCAAATATTCCAATATCTATTGGAAACTTGAAAATGTTAATCCAACTAGATTTGAGCGGCAATTTTCTTCAGGGCACCATCCCGTCAAGCTTTGGCCAATGCGAGAACTTGGTAGCTGTCGATCTTTCTAATAACAATCTTAGTGGCACCTTATCGCCACAACTCATTGGTCTCTCAGCGTTATCATTATTAAATGTTTCTGGGAACCTTTTATCAGGTGGTATTTCTAATAATCTTGGTAGTTGTACTAGTTTGGAACAATTAGATATGCATGGAAACTTATTCGAAGGTCCTATTAGTTCATCTTTGAGTTCTTTAAGAGGTCTTAGAGTTTTGGATTTGTCTCAAAACAATCTTTCAGGTGATATTCCTAAATTTTTGGCTGGATTTGAATTGTTGCAAGACCTTAATCTCTCTTACAATAACTTTGAGGGCATGTTACCAACAAAAGGAATCTTTAAGAATACGAGTGCCACTTCGGTTTTGGGGAACAATAAGCTTTGCGGTGGCATACCTGAATTTCAGCTGCCAACATGTGTTCCTAAGAAAACTAAAAGGAACAGATGGAGCCTTCCTTTGAAATTGGTGATTGCTATTGACATTGGGCTTCTATTACTTACTTGGATACTATATCCTCTGTTATACTGTTTGGTATGGAAGAATAAAAGAGAGAATCCTACTCTAAGAGGGAATTCTATACCAAGAGAGGATCCTAATTCAACAAATTTCCTAAAATTGACATACCAAGAAATCTACAAAGCTACGAATGGTTTCTCCTCGACAAATCTGATTGCTACAGGCAATTTCAGTTCTGTATATATGGGAATTCTCGTTGATGGTACAACAACTGCAGTGAAGGTGTTTAACCTTGCTTATTCTGGTGGTTCCGAGAGTTTCATAGCTGAATGCGATATCATGAGGACAATAAGGCATCGAAATATTGTCAAGGTTGTCACTGCATTTTCTGGAGCTGATTATCAAGGCAAGGACTTTAATGCCCTTGTCTATGAGTTCATGCCTAATGGAAGCTTAGAGGAGTGGTTGCATCCAATTAATGGGGAAGATGAAAGACACAAGGCGCCAAGGAATTTAAATTCTTTTAAGAGACTAAACATAGCCATCGATATAGCCAGTGCACTCAACTATTTGCACAATGATTGGATACCTTCGATAGCTCATTGTGACCTCAAACCCAGCAACGTTCTTCTTGATGATGAAATGACAGGCACATTTGGGTGACTTTGGCATAGCAAGATTTCTTCCAGTGGAGACAAGCTTCATTGATGTCATGGGAACCATTGGTTAAGTTGCTCCAGGTATTCCACTTTTTATACTTATGAATTACAGTCTGATAAGCAAATGAAATTTCTCAATATTTTCTCCCTTTTAAGAAACTGCACAGTAGCGGTCACCTCCTAACTTCATTCTTGAGTCCTCCCATGTGCATTCGGAGGTTGATTTTATAGAATACTTGGACTATATCTGGCTGGTTCTGGGCCCAGATATCGAAATGACACTTTCATGGAGTTGATTTACGAGGTTAAAAAATATTTCTGCTTCTAAGTATATCTAAATTGTAATGTAATTTCTTTATAAAAAAAAAGCATTTATATGAGTCATCGAGTCCTTTAACATGTGGTAACAGTATTTAACATTTTTAATGCTTTAATGCAGAGTATGGAATGGGATATGGTTCATCATACGGTGATGTGTATAGTTTCGGCATCCTTTTACTAGAAATGTTCACAGGACTGAGACCCAATGATGACATGTTCAACGATGATTTGAACCTTCATAATTTTGTTAAGTCAGCTTTGCCTGAAAGAGCAGAAGAGATTTTGGATGTTGTTTTCTTTCAAGAAATTGAAGAAGAGGAAACAATGTACAAAAAGGCATCTTCAACTTGTACTCAGAGTAGCATAATTTTGGAATGCTTGATCTCAATATGTAGAACTGGAGTTGCTTGTTCTGCTGAACTGCCAAATGAACGGATGAAGATCAATGATGTTGAGTCAAGATTATGTTTGATAAAAAAGAAACTTCTTAAGACTCCTGTTTATGAAGGGAAACAAACTATCAATAACCCATCATTCAAAGATCTCTACAATGCGACTAATGGTTTCTCCTCGGCAAATCTGATTGGTGCAGGCAACTTTGGCTCTGTTTATAATGGAACTCTCTTTGATGGTACAACAATTGCGGTGAAGGTGTTTAACCTTATTCGTCCTGGTGGTTCCAAGAGTTTCAAATCTGAATGCAAGGCAGCGATAAACATCAAACATCTGAATATTGTCAGGGTTTTCACTGCATTTTCTGGAGTTGATTATCAAGGTGCAAGATTTAAGGCCGTTGTTTACAAGTTCATGCCTAATGGAAGCCTAGAAGAGTGGTTGCGTGGTAAAGATGATACAAACTGGAGGCCGTTGAATTTTAATTTTCTTATTAAAAAGAAACTAGACATAGCCATTGATGTAGCATGCGCACTTAGGTATTTGCACTGTGATTGTCAACCTCCAATAGCTCACTGTAACCTCAAACCCAGCAATGTTTTTCTTGATGATGAAATGATTGGACATGTTGGTGACTTTGGCATGGCAAGATTTCTTCCAGCCATTGATAAACAAAACCGCTTCCTCTGTATCAAAGGATCTACTGGCTATATTCCTCCGGGTACTCTAATTTTTATTTATCAATTACAGTTTCATAAGAAAATTAGTTTCTCAGATTTGCGAAGCGCATTCAAATGAGTCATTCAGTCCTTTATGGTGTTGCTAACATCATTTGACATGTTTAATGCAGAGTATGATCTGGGATGTGAGGCTTCAACGTATGGTGATGTGTATAGTTTTGGAATCCTTTTATTAGAAATGTTCACAGGGATCAGACCCAGTGATGGCATTTTCACAGGCAAGTTGTTGTTATTATATTGTTGTTGTTATAGCACAATGGCAATCTAATTTTCTCTCATTCATGTGAGGTGTATTCAAGCTCAGACCTTTTTTGTCCTCCCCCCCNTTGTTGTTATAGCACAATGGCAATCTAATTTTCTCTCATTCATGTGAGGTGTATTCAAGCTCAGACCTTTTTTGTCCTCCCCCCCGCCCCCCTCTCTCACTCAAGATATTTTACCAGCTGGCCGAATTGACACCCATATATTCACAGGAAAGATGAACCTTCGGAACTTCGTTAAAATGGCTTTGCCTCAACGAGCAGAAGAGGTTGTGGATGATTTTAATCTTCAGGAAATTGAAGAGGAGAAAACAATGTGCATGGAGGCATCATCTTCGTCAGGCAGCAGTACTCATGCTAGCATAATTCTGGAATGCTTCAACTCTGTATGTGAAATTGGAGTTGCTTGCTCGGCTGAACGTCCTAGAGAAAGGGTGAAAATCAATGATGTTGAATCAATGATGGGATTTTATCTGGACCTTTGTCTCCATGGGCGTAACCCATGTTGGTCTGCCCCTTTTTTGCCCTTTAGTTTGTTTAAATAATTGTTCAAATATTTGCTCAAATCTCATACTTGTTTTTGATTTTATAAAGTAGTGCGTGCCTAGTCATCATGCACAAAAGAGAAATGCACGAAAGACTTTTTGATTAGCCTATACGATGCTTCCTCGAGGGTCGGGGGATGTGTACTATTTAAAAAAAAAAAAATCCCCAAAGGTTGTCTTGCCTTACTTTTATTTTTATTTTCACCATCACTATCTAAACAAGTGGTGGACACTTTAGTATTAAAATATTATTAATTTTTTTTAAAATAAAATTATATTAATTATTTAAAGAATTACATCAATAATTAAAATTTTAAAATACTTATTAAATGATATTACATTATTTTTTTAATATCATGATTATTGAATAGAAGCAGTATAATTACTACAGGAGTAATATTAAGTATTTAAATATCTAACTTTTAATTTGAGTCTTAATTGATGCAGCATTCATTCATTCAATGGTATTTAAATAATTTTATAAATTATAAAATCAAGCATCCAATAGCTGAGTGACATATGGTATTAAGATTTAAATGTTGAAATTTCTAATATTATTGACATCATAAAAAATATTGAGGGTAGTTTAATTTTGTGAGAGAAGAACTTAATTAAAATAATATAAATTTATTTTATTTGAATATTCTTTTGGTGAGAAATACTTAGTTCTTTATTTTTTATTTACCATATAAATAAATA
>MKYO02000338.1:0-18603 GCA_002013955.2 Citrus medica
AAGGATTCACTTTCCACGCGCAAGTATGAAAAAAAAAAAAATCACCCATTTGATTATTATTATTTACTTTTTTATAGTTGTTTATTGTTGTTAGTCTACCATCATCAGTTCAATTCATCATCCTATTTAACAAAGACAAAGCATAATCTAAATTCTCATTCATAAGTACATGTACTGCTGAATCTTTTTGTTTTTATTTTTGGCTTTCAGATCCATTATATGAGCTATTTAGTTTTGACATTTCACTTTTAATATTATAGACTCCTTACTCAGATGATGGGTTTGCATGTCTAGCTACTAGAACTGTTTGCTTGATTCTTTGAAGTGTCTTCCTCTGCTGGGTCAAGCATCATTCACCACGTGCGACTTACATCCTCCAGAAGTTCAAAACAAACAAAAGATAGATCTTTGGAACTATCAACAGAAAGAAATTTAGAAAGCCCATACCTGACTTTGGAGGCAAGACTGGAGGCTAACCTCTTCATGGTCTGTGGAATTTAAGAGATTTCACTATATTTTTTCTACGGTCCACTACTGTTTTGTTTAATGTTACTTTGAGAGGGAAAAATAGGTGCATGAAGCTTGAAAGTGGCTAAATCTCTTTCTAACGAGTAGGCGGGAAAATATTTATGGCTTGATTTTGGCAGCAAAGAAGAAGAAGGGATTAAAATATAAATTTTAATATTTTTGTTCTTTCTTAGTGTGATCTTCTTTTATCATGCTTTTGTTGTAGTTGTTTTTATTAGCCTAGTCAATTGTAAGGATATGCTTCATGAAAATTCAGTCATTTTGATGATATCTTGTGCAGATTTTGATGATACTTAAGATGATTAGAATTTAAGAGATTTCACTATATTTTTTCTACGGTCCACTACTGTTTTGTTTAATGTTACTTTGATGAGGTAGAATAACATATGACAACTTAGATTGTTCGCAAAAAGAGATCCAATTTCTGTAAAATGTTAACATCTTGTTATTTTATCCCATTCCTTTGGGAGAAAAAAGTGCCGAATTAATGTTGTAACGTATTGTGAATTGCAGGGCATTATCGCTAAAATCATCGTATCAATTTGATCCCTCTTGCTTGCATGGCTTTATTTCTCACTCTCATTCAAAACGGACTTGGGCAAAATTCCATGAGTGTTACGGGTGGGCATTCAAATCCGGTTAAATTGGATTGAACCAAATTTGAAATTTATTTCAAGTTTGGTTTAGTTGGGTTTATCCCTTAAAATCCAAACAGATTCAAATTTAAAAACCAATCAATTTTTATTTTAGTTCAGGTTAAATCAGAACCGAATAAAAAAATCAAACGAGTTTGCTTAGAAAATTAAAAAAAACATAAAATTAGGGGAAAAAAAAAGAGGAAGCAATCACGCAATCCCTAAATCTAATTATCCTTCTCTTCATCTTTACTATGACAATGATGCATTCAGACACATAGTCACACACACCTAGCCCTAACCCAGCCTGAGCTATCAAATGCCCATGCCACCACTATCAAATTCGTTCAACTGCACCGACGCTACTTCTAGTTGTTCCTTCAGCCAATTTGCTTCTTTGTTCCCGCAAGCTTCAGCTATTTTCATCTTTTCCATTCTTAAGCTGATGCCCTTCCGCGTTCTAGCTTCTATCATCTCTACTGTTACTGCCTTTGTGTTCGTTTGTCGTCAACCCCACACGATAATTTTAAATTTACATACGTTTTATAGTAATTTAAAGTGGTGCATGAATGGGACAATTTTATTGTAATTCCAAATTTGTATAACGGTTGTTTGTAACTCAATCAGGCATGGCCAAAAGAACATGTTGAGCATGCTTGGTCGGTAATTGATATTTGTTTTTCAATTTTTTTGCATCAATGATCTTGAGTATTTGTGAAAATAACTTGCGGGGTACCCCAGGTGCACCTGAGGATGCCGTAATTGTCTGAGAAGCTTTTTTGGCGTTCAACTTATACTGAAAGGTCTTCATGGGCTTTTTGTTTACGTTTGGTACCCTGGCTACTACGGGAATAGCAAGAAGCAGTGGAGCGTTTCTCCCGAGAGCCGCTGGTTTAAAACTTTGAACGGGAGCCCAATGGCTCATGCTTTGGTCTACTTCCCTCCGGTATTTCAGATCTTGGTATGATTTGCTTCTCACCGCGTGGAGGCGGAACATCTTGAGTTACCGGGGAAGTGGCTGCTTCAGGTACCCGATATCCTACTGCTCTGAGAATCAGATGAGCTAAATCCTCAAAGTGTTTATGAGTAACGGGCTCCTTGTCGGGTTGAATACCAGTTGATTGCTTAATAAATTTGCCCTTCTCTAGGCGGGATGCCCTCCTTGTCGAGTCACCCCTCTTATCACTGCCGTGGTCCTCCGCTCTATCATGACTTTGCATTTGGTTATCAGCGGGTACGTCGGGTGCCATGGTTGCGCAAGTACACATACCGACAAGCTTAGCACTATGTGGAGGCTTTTTGCGTGCTCCTCACAGACGACGCCAATTGTTTGTGGCTGATTTTGGGTTAACGAAATAAAATCACAAAACCAAGCCAAGAACAATAAATTTATTTTTATTGGGGAGCGGGGTGCCTCACTTGTTCGGCGCGTGCATGTTGTTTAGGCTTTTTGTGGAGAGAAGGAGGATTGAGATGGCAGTGGATATGGAGGGTGTCTGACTTTAGGTGTGGAGGGCTGGTGAAACTCGCCTTAAACCTGCGAAACAACTAAAAAAGAAGTCAGAGGTGGAGCCGGGGATGACCGGCGACCACGCTCCGACGCTCAAGTCAGAGTTGGGTTATCTCAGGTTAGAGAGCTTGCAAGTCAGAGTTGGGTTATCCGCCGAATTCAGAATGGTACGAGGCTTTACGAGAGGCCTTAAGGTGCATTTCTAAGAGCCACAGCATAGCCCCACCCAAAAATACTGCCCTGAAGGTCGGGATGCCAAAAGGCCCCAGGGGCTCCAAGACAGGTGGGCATTGCCTTAGTGAGGGGCACGGGCGAAGTTCGTCCGCCGGACTCGGAATGGCGCGAAGCTTTACGAGAGATCTCGGTGTGCCCATGGGGAGTCGAGGGCACAGCCGCGCCCAAAAATAGTGCCCCAAGGTCGGGATGCCAAAAAGGCCCCAGCGGCCCCAAAACGGGTGGGCTATAGCCTTGGTAGGGGGTGCGGGCGAAGTTCGTCCGCCGGACTCGGAATGGGGTCAGGCTTTGCGAGGGGCCTCGATGTGCCCACAGGGAGTCGCGGTAATAGCCGCGCCCAAAAATAGCGCCCCAAGTTCGGAGTGCCAAAAAGGCTCCAGTGGCCTCGAGACGGGTGGGCTATAGCCTTTGTGGGGAGCACGGGTGAAGTTTGTCCGCCAGATTTGGAATTAGGCGAGACTTTGCGAGGGGCCTTGGTGTGCCCGAGGGAGTTGCGGGCACAGCCACGCTAAAAATAAGCCTGATTATGAGTAGGGGTGGGCAAAATACCCGACCCAACCCGATCCGACCCGAAAAATTTCGGGTTCGGATCGGATCGGATCGGGTTGTTAATATAACCCGATCAGATGAAATATTACAAACCCGATCGGGTTGTGATCGGATCGGATAAAACCCGATCCGATCCGAAAACCCGATCGGGTTGCTTTAAAAAAAAAAATCTACAGCCAAACGCCCAAACACACGTACACGGCACACAACACACCACACATAATCACACAAATCACTGAAATCACTGAAATCACATACTCAAAAGGTTACACTTTACAGTTTACACAAACACAAAACACACAAAAACAAAAAAAATCACAACACCCAACCTGTGAACCCACCCTTAAGAAGCAAGAAAACATTCTCTCCTTCCCGCAATCAGCTGCTGCCGTGTTGCGAGTCCGGCCATCTGCTGCTGCGTCAGCGATCTGCTGTTGCCGTGCTGTTGTCCTGTTGCTGCCGTGTTGCGTCCAGCCATCTACTGCTGCGTCCACGATCTGCTGCCGCCGTGTTGCGTCCAGCCATCGCGAGGAAACCGCTGCGCGTCCAGCCGTGCGCAAGTTGCTGCTGCACGCCCACCAATCTGCTGCTCCAAGGCTCAAGCTCCAACCCGACCCGAGTTTCTCCTTTAGTCCCTTATGTGTTATGATTTTTGAAGCTTTCATGGTGTATTGGTATATATGTTTTGAATTGACCCATTTTTATCAACCCGAATTGGTTTAACTTGACCCGAATTCAATATGATCCATTTTTAATTCGAACAGATTCAACCCGATTTTTTACCCGATCCGAATATATATCGGATCGGATCGGGTCGGGTTGTAAATTCGGGTTGTATTCGGATCAATGTTTGCACAACCCGAATAACCCGAAACTCGATCGGGTTGACCCGAACCCGACCCGAATCCGATTTTGCCCACCCCTAATTATGAGTTAGCCTTGGTGGGGGCCCGCGGCAACCCCCGGAAGTCCCGCCGGAAATCACGCCAGAAGGAGTCCATCCGAGAGGAAAGAAAAAGAAAAAAGAAAGAGAAAAAGAAAAAAGAAAAAAAAAAGAGGAAAAAGAGTCCAGCCGAGAGGGAGGAGAAAAAAAAAAGAGGAAGAGGAGAGTTGACTGAAAGAAGAGAAAAGAAAAGAGAAAGAGAAGAAAGAGAAGAAATAAACTATTAATTATAAAATATAATATGAAGTAGGTTATTTAACACAAATCAAATAAATAAATTGCAATTGTAAAATCAATTATATATAATATAACACTAATAAATAACACAACTAAATACATATACGTAAGTGAATATCATAGGTACATCAATAAACTCATTGGTGAGATTGCTTATAACCTAAAAAATACTTGATTACACATATTTTAATAAAATTTAATATCTTATATCAAAATACTCATTATTTTATTTAATATTAAGGACCATTGAATAATTGATAATAAAATATATATTATTTTTAACACTCATTTAACATATATATTCTCTGAATTTTTTGTTCAGGATTTCTTTATAATAATTTATGAGTTTTTACAACATTGATAATAGGATTGTTGTGGACTCTTGAATGTTAGGGTTTTCATATTTACCATTCATTTGATACAGTGAATAAAAAATTAGCTATTTAAATCATAACAAGTAATCTTCATGTTGCAAGTAAATATAGATTTTTTTATTTTTAATTAATTGATAAAAGAAATTTTATATTATAATAAATAAAAATCTCACAATCGATGATGGGATCATTGGATTTAATATTAGAATCTTCACCCTTAATTTAATTTTAATGGATAAGTAATTATGGAACAAGTAATCTGCAAGTTGTGATATTTCTTCATATTTTAAATTATTTTATATCTAATCAATTGATGAATATTTTAAATCATCAAAAAATGAAAGAAATACAAGTAATTTTGGAATTAAAATTATTATGTATTAATTCTCTTACTTTACAATTTTACATTTTTTTTTACTTTTACATTTAGTATTAGAAATATATTTAGTAGCATTAAAATAAATGTAATTAACAAGTAATATTATTTGAATAATACTTTATATAAAGATATTACATAAAGTATTATAATAATTTGTATTGTATGAATTCAATTACAAACTATTAATACCTAAACAATAATGATAATAGAAGGCATTGTAATAAAATATTTTATATATGTTTTATTAGTAATACTATGAGTCACAACAAATGATAAATATTTTAGTCACTAATGAAAAATATATATGGCTATATAAATATATAGTGAGAAATATTTTGATTTAAATTTTTAACAAAAAATTAAACTATTAATTTCATCATTTCATGCAATTGAATGGTGGAGGATATTACATTATGAAATTATGCTTTGACTTTCAATATTAACCATTAGACTATGAGACATTAATGACTCAAATATTGCGTTAAAATTTTAAGTTAAAGTATCCTAAACCATGTCTTTATAATGGAAATATAAAAACATACAATTAATTTTTCTCATTTTGTCATTAAATATTATTGGATGTAATATTTTATTTATTGTCACTATTACTTATCATAATAAAAGCAATGGCTCTTAGTAACATAAAAATTTTATAATTACAGTCAAAGAATAACGATAGAATAATCTTTTATGATTTATAAACTAAAGTTAATTAGGAATATATGTTAGATTAAATTTTTATGGAATTAATAAAGTGACATTTGAAAATAAAATGAAAACAAGCTTGTGAAAGTTAAAGTTTATAAGGCTTGGATAAATTTCTACCATGTAAATAAAAATATAAAAATATAAAAAGATTTTCTTTCCCAATTTTTCCACATAAATATTCTTGAAGGAAATATTTTATTCATTGTCAATAGTAATTACCATAATAAAAGTTTCAACTCTTATAACATAAATTTTATTATTACAATCAAAGGATGTCAATAAAATAATGTTTCATGATTCATAAACTAAAGCTCATTAGGAATATATATTAGATTTAACTTTTATGAAATTAATAAAGTGATGATTGAAATAAAATGAAAATATATAGACTTGTAAAACTTAAAATTCCTATCATGTAAGAATATTAATTATAAGATAAACAAAAAGTTCAACGAATAGGTACATTAAATGGGTGTTAAAAATAATATATACTCCATGATCAATTATACAATGGTCCTTAATATTATATAAAATAATGAGAATTTTAATATGCGATTTTAAATTTTATTACAACATGAGTGATCAAGTAGTTTTTAGGTTATAAGCAATCTCACTAATGAGTTTATTGATGTGAGTATGACGTTTACTAAAGTATATATACTTAGTTGTGTTATTTATTAGTGTTATATCATATATAAAATTTGCAATTATAATTTATTTATTTGATTTGTATTAAATAACCTATTTCATATTATATTGTATACTTATTGGTAATAGATTTTGGAAAATTTATTCATAAAAAATTATCACAATACAAATTTAAAGGAGACTTGAAAAGTAATTATAAATAAAATATGTTATTTAAGTTAAATTACTTTAAACTCTAAGGGTAGTCACAATTATTTTACAAACATTTCTCCATCTCTTGAACGGTTGACAAATCGTTTAACATTATTTTTAATTTTTTTCTTTAGCAAAAAATTGTATACCATTAGATTTAATCCAATGGTGCACAATTAAAATATTAGTAATATTTAAAAAAAAATTACAGCATCATAGAGGAACCCTTACAATAAAATCTCTGCTAAATAATAGTCCCCAAGTCCACAGACCATGAACAGGTTAGCCTCCAGTCTTGCCTCCAAAGTCAGGTACCGTCTTTCTGAATTTCTCTCTGTTGATAGTTCGGAAGATCTATCTTTTATTTGTTTTGAACTTCTGACTTTGTTTATTACCTGTTTCTGTTTTTTTTCCCCAACGTCAATGGCAGGGTGGCTAAGAACATTATCCGGCCGGCTAAAAACAGTATCCGGCTGGTGAGACTGTCCTGTTTTCTTCTATATATTCTCTCTGTTATTTATTTTCAATCTCTCTCAAGAGTTGCTATTTGGTTCGTGGCTTATATATTTATGGAAAATTGTGGTACGTATTCTGTATCAGGTTGGAAGTAGATTAAGTTGGGGCAGAAACTACGTTTCTGGTAGCGAAGAAATCCCTTATAATGACAAACTCATGAACTGGCCTATAGTGAGTCACTCATCCTGTAAAAGTTTAACCTTTTTTTTTTTTGTTCTTCTTTATATTAATTGGTGCTGTGTTTTGTGTCTGATTTGCTGTAATTTTGAGCGAAAATTTTATTTGAAAACTTTTAAAGGAGTATCTGAAATCAAAGTGCATGTTTTGGGAGTGCTTGTTAGACAAGTTATTATGTAGCAAATTAAAAATAGTATAGCAAAACAGCCTAACTGCCGGCGATCGCAACACCGCATCAAACGGCTACAAACTGAGTTTCAACACCGTCTTTGAAGAGATTGGCGGCATTCAACCATAATTCTGGTGGTTTTCGCAGCCAAGCTTGCCACCGTGTAGCAGCGGTGGCCGTGAGTTAAGAGAGGCTTTTTTTACTCCACCATGCCTCCAATGCCAGCGAAATTCATGCCCTTTTGAAATTTGTGATCCTTTGATCTTTGACAATGACGACTTTTTTATTGTTTTATATAAATATTTAAGAGTTGAATTAGTTTATTTATTTATTATCTTTTTTAGAAGGGAATTAGTTTATTGATGGAAAGATGAATTGGTGTATATTTTTTAATAAGTAATTAATAAATATATTTAAAATTCGTATTTCCTTTTATACATATAACTAAATTTTTGTACATTTTAGTCATTATGCATTAACAGCCCCCCAATTTTAGGACTAATTTACCAAATATATCTAACAAATTATTATAGAGTTGATTGTCTCATAATCTAAATTTAGCAAACGTGTTTGAAATTTTTTCTAAAGCTGATTATTTCGAAATCTAACACAATGGTGATTGCTTGGGAATCCAATGCAATCCCAAACTTGGGCTAAGACTTGTTACAACAGTATCTCTGCTTGTTGTTTGCTCCTCTTCAATAATGTTGGGTTCTTTTGAGATGCCTGTTAATGTTATTGGATATTGGTGTTGCAGGATCGTGATGTTACAGGAGAGGGTTTTGCTACAGTTGGCAAAATTGCAAAATGTGGGCACAAAACTGATGCCAACCTTGCATGTGATACGGTGGAAGAAGGTGTCTGGCTGACCGCATTAGGTTATTCGGATGAGCGTGGTGAGGGTTTTGATAGTCAAGGTATGTACCGACAAACTATATTAATTGGAAAATGGTTGTCTTAGATGTAAGCTGCTATTTCGCTGGTGGAATCTCCTAAGGATGGGCTTGATTACTCATTTGAAGTTTGATTATGTTTGTTTGCACTTTGCAGTCTTAAAATATAGGCCTATCCTGACTTATACCTTGGACGATGCCTTGAGAAGTGAAGGATTCGAGGCAGTCAAAGCAGGAATGAGTGCTGATCTAATAATTGGAGAAATTTATGAAGCAGTTTGGAGAGTTTGTCAATACTTACGTCGCATAGCACGACCGGTCAGCGGATACGGAGAAATCGTCCAGGTTTATTACTTACTGAATATTGCTTTGTTTAGGAGTTGGGAGGATTATAATATGGACAATGGATAGAGGTTGTTTAATTTTAATGGATAGTAAGGTCATTTATTTTGATATGCCTGCAAACTATATATTTTTTTTTTCCTCTATAAAGGTTGCGACAGCTGCAGCAAATGGAGACAAAAAGACTGGGGAGTGGGTAGCCAAGGCTGTTGAGAAACTTGGAATAGGTGGTTTATTTTTTTTAGATGTAAGTTGCTTGTTCTATTTATGACATTCTTCTGTTTTGAGCCATCTTGGTTGGAGATTGCTTTGGCATGGTGTTCCACTTGTAATTTACCTTTCTTTTTCTTTTTTTTTCCTTTATCATTTTACAAAACTTTGTCATTGATTTAAAGTTTTACAAGATTCTGTTTTGTTATTAAATTTAACTCTTTTCAATTAATGGTATTTTTGACCAATTCCGTGACCCGGGGTTATCTTTAATATTAAGACATACCTTAGGACGAAGTGGGACGTGACAAGTAACATGTTACATGTGCTTTACTTCTGCTTAATTCTCTTCTCCTTCGCATGAATAATTTTTTTTTACTTCACAGTCTTATTTGTTTCATTAACCCTTTACATAGAAAAATTTGGGTCATTCAAAAATCTTAGAAGCGGAGACAAATTTGTTGCAGGGGAAGAGAAGATGGAAGACTAGATTAGAGTATATTCAGGCAATGAAAGTAGATTGGGGCTTTGTGTCCCCTTCCTTCATCACCAATATGAATTCTGCAACATGTGTAAGTATTTCAATAAATCACTGTACTTCTTTTTTATGGCTACGTTTGGTACGTAGGGAATCAATTAACAGGAATCGCGCTTGTTTTACCAAAAATGTATAAAGTTGTCTTTCTTCGGCTTAATGCAGCTATTGTTTTGTTTTTGCTAGAGTTTGAGAAATCCATTCATTTTAATCCATGCGAATAAAATTTTGACTGAGGATGTTGTAAAGCAAGCAATTAGACCGGTATGCGAGAGTGTTTTATGCGGAAATGAGAAGCTTTAGTTTATTTACTTACAAATTAACTGAATCTTTTTTTTTCCCCTTTTCTTTTCGGTAGAGACGACCTCTATTGATTGTAGCCGAGGATGTAGAAACGGAGCTGGTCAAATCTCTGAGACGGTCTTATCGTGGGAAATCAAAGGTTTTCTTATCAAAATAGAAGAATATGAGAATTAGATAGGGCACAAGAATTCACATAGTTCCTCCTGAGATCTGCATTCACAAGTGAAGCCGGCTTAGGAAAATTTACAGATATAAAACTAAATTACAATTGAACACATGAGAGTATAGGTTACAAATAAAAGACTTGCTTAATTTTACATATCATGCATTTACTTTTAGTTTTACAGAAGCTCGTTTTATTAATTTGGGTTTATGAATTGAAGCTTTGTGTTGTCAAACCTCCAAAATGTGAACGTAATGGAAAGGCAATCATGCAGGACCTTGCGGTCTTCACTGGAGGCGAGGTGGGTTCAATTGGTAGTTAGTATTCCCACCAGTTTTGCATTACTTATGTAATTCACAAACCAATGTCATACTATCTTTTCACTTTTAGGTTGTAACTGACGAATCAGATATGAACTTTGTACCACAAATGCTTGGTTCATGCAAAGAGGTGAGACATGTAATGTGCGAATTGTTTTTGCTGTATAAGTCCTTGCCCTAGATCATTTCAATTGTCAAGGGCATGTTTTGTTGAAATAGGATATATTTTAGCCATTTCCACCATTGCAGGTCAAGGTGTCACAGGATGAGATGGTTATCGTTGGTGGGTCTGGTGGCCAAGAAGACATTGAAGAAAGACGTAAGGAGGTTGGTTGTGGCTCTTTTTGACATGTTTTGCAACAATTTTCAGACTTTTCGTTTGTGTTCATTTGTTATTTGAAATTATTCGGTACTTCTGTTATTTTTGTTTCAGTTGAAATTCTCAATTATGTCGAGCACTTCAAATGATGAATTAAAGTTATTAGAAAAGAGGCTTGCAAAGTTTTCTTGTGAAGTGGCTTATTTTAAGGTTTGTTTGTGTGAAGTTGTGTTTTATTCTAGCATCTTAGCCGTACGAAACATACAGTCCTTTGTTGAAAACATATTTAATAGAGACTGTTTTTATGTAAGGTTGGTGGTGATAGTTGTGCCGAAGTGTTCAAATATTGTTGTAGAGTTTACAATGCCATAACTGCCTCCTTGGCTGCACTTGATGGAGGAATTGTAGCTGGTAAGCCTTATATTTTTAGAATTTTGTGTGGTCGACCTTGTTCGGTTCATGAATCACATTTTGATATTCTGATGAATTTGTAGGTGGCGGGGTTGCACTTCTTCATGCGTCGAAGGAGCTAGAGAAATTGCACACTTCGTGGTATAATGAAAAAAAAAAACGAAATAATAGGATGCTTGGTGTTCACCTTGTACAGAAAGCTCTCAAGGTATTTGTCATTTTCTTTGCATACTATTTTTCAATTGTTTGCTTTTTCAAATCTTACTGGTCAATACTACTCAGGCATCAGCTTCCTAACAAATTTGAGGTTGCGTGTACAGGCGCCTGTGTGCTCAATTGCTCATGCTGCTGGATTTGACTATTCAGTTGTTGTTGAGAAGCTACTGGAGCAGGACAATCCTGACCTTGGATATGATCCGGCTAAAGGTTTGTTTTTAATAAGTAAAAATAGAAACAAAGACTTGAGAGTTATTTTGTGTTGTTCCCAATGTGCATTGAGTTGGGTGAGACTGCTCTCATCATAGTCTTTGTTTTATTTTTCACCAGGTGAATTTATCGATCTGATCAAGTGTGGAAATGTTGATGCGGCACTATTGATAGGCTTTGAATTAAATGATGTCGCATGGTAACTAGTTTAACCTCTTCAATATCTTAGTAAATTTACGTTATTGCTATGTACATCTAGCTCAGTTCACAGACCCTCGAGAGGTGTCGTCCATTTTCCATTTTATGTGACGGTAATTTCTACTAAGCTTATGTTAGTTCTCTAATTAAGCAAATACCAATTATTGTTTGTGTAGGCATTCTAATTGTAACTTTGGTACAAGATGCTTAGAGCTCCAGTCCTCGAAGGGAACACAGACGGAAAAGGAGGCTTGCGATCTTGCCAACGAATGTTCCTTGGCATGATATTTTTGTATTCTTATTTATTAATTTATCTAGATTCAAATCTCTAAGATAATAACATTTATCGTATTATGCTAGCTTAGATCGTGACGGCTGCCGTTGGAGACATCAGTCTCTGAAATAACATGGGTATTTTTATTTTTATTCTTTTAATTATTATTTTTTTAACCTTTCACACACATGACAGCCTACTATATCAAAACTAAACTCTATCACTATATTACCACTATGTCATAAGTCAAATTAACAACACAAATCATTCAATAAAATGCCAAGTAAACCAAAGCAAGTTGGATGCCTATTAACATAACTCCGTTGTGAATCAAAATCTAATGCAATAAGGAACTGCTTAGTTGATAGTACCCTTTTTTTTCTTTGTTTAGTTGATCTTAATTCTGTTTCTTTTCGTCTAAACTTGTTACGGAGATCTGGATTAAGGTTGTTTCAATTGAACTGAATCCAAGAAGGTCTTAATTCTGGTGCGTCCAACTTGTACTGATCTTGTGAATAATCTTGAGCATCGATTGATCTTATAAGTCGTCTAAGCAGATCAATCACTACAAAGGTTTATGGTAAAATTCGTTTAGTTTAGCTATTCCGTTCATTTTATACAATAGTTGAATAATTTCATTGTAAAAGAACTATATAGTCGTTTTATTTGTTTCTTAATATTTTGTATATCATCGAGCTCTAGAGTTTTATAATCATGTTATTAATGCCAAACACCAAGACAATGTGTTGCATTAGGATCTGTCTAGTTACATTATTAACATATCATATTGACTGCAGCATTTGCATCCTCGGTTTTTTTGGTAGAAAGTGAGACCAATAAATTCCCTATAAATACAACATAGGTATTTTTTATACAATTCTTGATCAGTTGCCCTACATCTCCGGAGCTGCACTTGCCATCTATCAAGTGGTCGCAGGATCCTTCATGACTAATTCTTTGCCAAAGAAGTTTGACATGAATTTGCTAGCAGAATGTACTCTAGTTAATTTGTACTGTGATATCATACCCCCTTTTTTTGTCTTAATTGTTTAATACAACTTTTTTCTTATTACCATGGTAAAGAAGAAAACATAAATATAATAAATTTCTTTTAAGAGAATGCAAGTATTATTTTTCTAATGTTTTATGTTTAAGAAAAATCTAATTTATGTGGTTAGAAGACTCTCTATTTTTTAATAGTTTAGAAGAATTATATGTTTGATAGTGGATAAATTAAATATTGTTTAATACTTCCCTCTCAATTCAATGATTCCTAATGACGAATTAGATGATAAAACTCAAGTAATCATAAAACTAATTAAACCAATTTTTTGCCATCAAATATGACAAAAGGGTTCTGTTAATTGTTAATTTGTTATTTATTACACATCTGTAAAAACGTCATCACCAAGCTGTCCAATGTTTTTTAGGTCTTTGGTTCGAAAACACATGGTTACGTTCATTATTATGGCTTTTTTTTAACCTTTTTGGTGAAAGGAGGAGGAGACATTCACCGCACAAAAAGTTGAAATTCAAAATTAAAATAAGGATTCACTTTCCACGCGCAAGTATGAAAAAAAAAAAAATCACCCATTTGATTATTATTATTTACTTTTTTATAGTTGTTTATTGTTGTTAGTCTACCATCATCAGTTCAATTCATCATCCTATTTAACAAAGACAAAGCATAATCTAAATTCTCATTCATAAGTACATGTACTGCTGAATCTTTTTGTTTTTATTTTTGGCTTTCAGATCCATTATATGAGCTATTTAGTTTTGACATTTCACTTTTAATATTATAGACTCCTTACTCAGATGATGGGTTTGCATGTCTAGCTACTAGAACTGTTTGCTTGATTCTTTGAAGTGTCTTCCTCTGCTGGGTCAAGCATCATTCACCACGTGCGACTTACATCCTCCAGAAGTTCAAAACAAACAAAAGATAGATCTTTGGAACTATCAACAGAAAGAAATTTAGAAAGCCCATACCTGACTTTGGAGGCAAGACTGGAGGCTAACCTCTTCATGGTCTGTGGAATTTAAGAGATTTCACTATATTTTTTCTACGGTCCACTACTGTTTTGTTTAATGTTACTTTGAGAGGGAAAAATAGGTGCATGAAGCTTGAAAGTGGCTAAATCTCTTTCTAACGAGTAGGCGGGAAAATATTTATGGCTTGATTTTGGCAGCAAAGAAGAAGAAGGGATTAAAATATAAATTTTAATATTTTTGTTCTTTCTTAGTGTGATCTTCTTTTATCATGCTTTTGTTGTAGTTGTTTTTATTAGCCTAGTCAATTGTAAGGATATGCTTCATGAAAATTCAGTCATTTTGATGATATCTTGTGCAGATTTTGATGATACTTAAGATGATTAGAATTTAAGAGATTTCACTATATTTTTTCTACGGTCCACTACTGTTTTGTTTAATGTTACTTTGATGAGGTAGAATAACATATGACAACTTAGATTGTTCGCAAAAAGAGATCCAATTTCTGTAAAATGTTAACATCTTGTTATTTTATCCCATTCCTTTGGGAGAAAAAAGTGCCGAATTAATGTTGTAACGTATTGTGAATTGCAGGGCATTATCGCTAAAATCATCGTATCAATTTGATCCCTCTTGCTTGCATGGCTTTATTTCTCACTCTCATTCAAAACGGACTTGGCCAAAATTCCATGAGTGTTACGGGTGGGCATTCAAATCCGGTTAAATTGGATTGAACCAAATTTGAAATTTATTTCAAGTTTGGTTTAGTTGGGTTTATCCCTTAAAATCCAAACAGATTCAAATTTAAAAACCAATCAATTTTTATTTTAGTTCAGGTTAAATCAGAACCGAATAAAAAAATCAAACGAGTTTGCTTAGAAAATTAAAAAAAAAACATAAAATTAGGGGAAAAAAAAGAGGAAGCAATCACGCAATCCCTAAATCTAATTATCCTTCTCTTCATCTTTACTATGACAATGATGCATTCAGACACATAGTCACACACACCTAGCCCTAACCCAGCCTGAGCTATCAAATGCCCATGCCACCACTATCAAATTCGTTCAACTGCACCGACGCTACTTCTAGTTGTTCCTTCAGCCAATTTGCTTCTTTGTTCCCGCAAGCTTCAGCTATTTTCATCTTTTCCATTCTTAAGCTGATGCCCTTCCGCGTTCTAGCTTCTATCATCTCTACTGTTACTGCCTTTGCGTTCGTTTGTCGTCAACCCCACACGATAATTTTAAATTTACATACGTTTTATAGTAATTTAAAGTGGTGCATGAATGGGACAATTTTATTGTAATTCCAAATTTGTATAACGGTTGTTTGTAACTCAATCAGGCATGGCCAAAAGAACATGTTGAGCATGCTTGGTCGGTAATTGATATTTGTTTTTCAATTTTTTTGCATCAATGATCTTGAGTATTTGTGAAAATAACTTGCGGGGTACCCCAGGTGCACCTGAGGATGCCGTAATTGTCTGAGAAGCTTTTTTGGCGTTCAACTTATACTGAAAGGTCTTCATGGGCTTTTTGTTTACGTTTGGTACCCTGGCTACTACGGGAATAGCAAGAAGCAGTGGAGCGTTTCTCCCGAGAGCCGCTGGTTTAAAACTTTGAACGGGAGCCCAATGGCTCATGCTTTGGTCTACTTCCCTCCGGTATTTCAGATCTTGGTATGATTTGCTTCTCACCGCGTGGAGGCGGAACATCTTGAGTTACCGGGGAAGTGGCTGCTTCAGGTACCCGATATCCTACTGCTCTGAGAATCAGATGAGCTAAATCCTCAAAGTGTTTATGAGTAACGGGCTCCTTGTCGGGTTGAATACCAGTTGATTGCTTAATAAATTTGCCCTTCTCTAGGCGGGATGCCCTCCTTGTCGAGTCACCCCTCTTATCACTGCCGTGGTCCTCCGCTCTATCATGACTTTGCATTTGGTTATCAGCGGGTACGTCGGGTGCCATGGTTGCGCAAGTACACATACCGACAAGCTTAGCACTATGTGGAGGCTTTTTGCGTGCTCCTCACAGACGACGCCAATTGTTTGTGGCTGATTTTGGGTTAACGAAATAAAATCACAAAACCAAGCCAAGAACAATAAATTTATTTTTATTGGGGAGTGGGGTGCCTCACTTGTTCGGCGCGTGCAGGTTGTTTAGGCTTTTTGTGGAGAGAAGGAGGATTGAGATGGCAGTGGATATGGAGGGTGTCTGACTTTAGGTGTGGAGGGCTGGTGAAACTCGCCTTAAACCTGCGAAACAACTAAAAAAGAAGTCAGAGGTGGAGCCGGGGATGGCCGGCGACCACGCTCCGACACTCAAGTCAGAGTTGGGTTATCTCAGGTTAGAGAGCTTGCAAGTCAGAGTTGGGTTATCCGCCGAATTCAGAATGGTACGAGGCTTTACGAGAGGCCTTAGGGTGCATTTCTAAGAGCCACAGCATAGCCCCACCCAAAAATACTGCCCTGAAGGTCGGGATGCCAAAAGGCCCCAGGGGCTCCAAGACGGGTGGGCATTGCCTTAGTGAGGGGCACGGGCGAAGTTCGTCCGCCGGACTCGGAATGGCGCGAAGCTTTACGAGAGATCTCGGTGTGCCCATGGGGAGTCGAGGGCACAGCCGCGCCCAAAAATAGTGCCCCAAGGTCGGGATGCCAAAAAGGCCTCAGCGGCCCCAAAACGGGTGGGCTATAGCCTTGGTGGGGGGTGCGGGCGAAGTTCGTCCGCCGGACTCGGAATGGGGTCAGGCTTTGCGAGGGGCCTCGATGTGCCCACAGGGAGTCGCGGTAATAGCCGCGCCCAAAAATAGCGCCCCAAGTTCGGAGTGCCAAAAAGGCTCCAGTGGCCTCGAGACGGGTGGGCTATAGCCTTTGTGGGGAGCACGGGTGAAGTTTGTCCGCCAGATTTGGAATTAGGCGAGACTTTGCGAGGGGCCTTGGTGTGCCCGAGGGAGTTGCGGGCACAGCCACGCTAAAAATAAGCCTGATTATGAGTAGGGGTGGGCAAAATACCCGACCCAACCCGATCCGACCCGAAAAATTTCGGGTTCGGATCGGATCGGATCGGGTTGTTAATATAACCCGATCAGATGAAATATTACAAACCCGATCGGGTTGTGATCGGATCGGATAAAACCCGATCCGATCCGAAAACCCGATCGGGTTGCTTTAAAAAAAAAAATCTACAGCCAAACGCCCAAACACACGTACACGGCACACAACACACCACACATAATCACACAAATCACTGAAATCACTGAAATCACATACTCAAAAGGTTACACTTTACAGTTTACACAAACACAAAACACACAAAAACAAAAAAAATCACAACACCCAACCTGTGAACCCACCCTTAAGAAGCAAGAAAACATTCTCTCCTTCCCGCAATCAGCTGCTGCCGTGTTGCGAGTCCGGCCATCTGCTGCTGCGTCAGCGATCTGCTGTTGCCGTGCTGTTGTCCTGTTGCTGCCGTGTTGCGTCCAGCCATCTACTGCTGCGTCCACGATCTGCTGCCGCCGTGTTGCGTCCAGCCATCGCGAGGAAACCGCTGCGCGTCCAGCCGTGCACAAGTTGCTGCTGCACGCCCACCAATCTGCTGCTCCAAGGCTCAAGCTCCAACCCGACCCGAGTTTCTCCTTTAGTCCCTTATGTGTTATGATTTTTGAAGCTTTCATGGTGTATTGGTATATATGTTTTGAATTGACCCGTTTTTATCAACCCGAATTGGTTTAACTTGACCCGAATTCAATATGATCCATTTTTAATTCGAACAGATTCAACCCGATTTTTTACCCGATCTGAATATATATCGGATCGGATCGGGTCGGGTTGTAAATTCGGGTTGTATTCGGATCAATGTTTGCACAACCCGAATAACTCGAAACTCGATCGGGTTGACCCGAACCCGACCCGAATCCGATTTTGCCCACCCCTAATTATGAGTTAGCCTTGGTGGGGCCCGCGGCAACCCCCGGAAGTCCCGCCGGAAATCACGCCAGAAGGAGTCCATCCGAGAGGAAAGAAAAAGAAAAAAGAAAAAAAAAGAGGAAAAAGAGTCCAGCCGAGAGGGAGGAGAAAAAAAAAAGAGGAAGAGGAGAGTTGACTGAAAGAAGAGAAAAGAAAAGAGAAAGATAAGAAAGAGAAGAAATAAACTATTAATTATAAAATATAATATGAAGTAGGTTATTTAACACAAATCAAATAAATAAATTGCAATTGTAAAATCAATTATATATAATATAACACTAATAAATAACACAACTAAATACATATACGTAAGTGAATATCATAGGTACATCAATAAACTCATTGGTGAGATTGCTTGTAACCTAAAAAATACTTGATTACACATATTTTAATAAAATTTAATATCTTATATCAAAATACTCATTATTTTATATAATATTAAGGACCATTG